>BNST01003088.1:0-27500 GCA_019650275.1 Xylocarpus granatum
ATCAGAAGAGTCGCAGAATAACCGCAAGAGTGCCGGGGAGCACCGAAGGGTTATTGGAAGCTATTCTAGAGGAGAGAGAGAGAGAGAGAGAAGAGGGGGTTTTTGTTTTTTGTCTAAAATGTTGTTCTTAGTTCTTTCTTCTTAAGTTATAAGACTTTCTGGACTTTCAACGTACACCTAGGTCTTACCAGAGCTTCTGTCGAGCCTGCCTAGTACTTCGGCTTCCAGTCCTTTCAGTCTTTAAACATAATAAAAAGAATTCTAAACAACAATCCTAGATTTAAAAGTTTTTCCTCTGATACCAATTGAGGATTGGTATCAGGAGAGGATTATTCTTTTCAAAGTTTTGCTCTGATACCAATTGAGGGGGCGAGGTACGGAATTAGTAAAATTTTATAATAAGATAAATTCTAGTAAACTAAGTACCAATAGATGGACAAAATTTATAGACTATTTAAAAATAACAGGAGTAGAATGTAAAATAGAACATATTTAGGGGGCGAGGTACGGAATCAGAAGAGCCGCAGAATAACCGCAAGAGTGCCGGGGAGCACCGAGGGGTTATTGGAAGCTATTCTGGAGGAGAGAGAGAGAGAGAGAGAAGAAGGGGTTTTGTTTTTTTTTAATCCATTTCACTCGTTTGATCCTACAACCTAGCACTATTTCTGATGAATAGCTGTCTACCCTAACATACTAACGACTACTATGCACAATTAATTTCTACAAAATGCTAAATTAACCAGAGTTTCTTAAAGAACCAACCACCGGAGTTTCTACGGCGTTGGGGATTTTGGAATAAGACTGTTAAGAGAGGGACTCTCTATCTTAACAGAATATGTTGAAAGATTAAAGAAATATTTACCTTGGAACTCTGAAAGGCTGATTTTTAGAGAGAGGAGGAGAGGAATTCTAGAAAACTTGAAGTGGGTTGTAAACGGTCTACCTTCATTGAATAAGTAAAGGGTTTATATACAACCTAAAAAGCTAACTCATGGTTAAAATAACCATGGTTACTTTCTAAAAAGAAAACTCTAGTTACAAAAAGTAACCTAACCCATGGTTAAATAAAACCATGGTTTACAAAAAGAAACTATAGTTAACAAAAGTAAACTAACTCATGGTTAGATAGAACCATGATTACTAAAAAGCAACAAAGTAAAAAAATAAAAATAAAAGAATCTGGTGGCAGCTTTGTCGGATAGCTTGTCAGTCTGAATACTTCTTTCTTGGCAATCTATTCTTCATTGGAGTCCAAAGAGGTGTCATCATCAGAGGAGAAAATGAGCTCAGGAAGAATGTGATGATCTCCAAAGCTCTTAACATTTAGATGAGCTCTGATGTTTAGAAAGTGGTCTTCCATACTTGGACTCTCATGGATCTGGCCCAAAAAAGGAACATAGATGTTGAAGTGATTTGTTTTAGTGAACACCTTCATTCTACTATCTTCCATATGCATGACATATTGATGGGTCCACGTCTTCATTTTTTGGGCTGATAAAAATAAATTCCTGAAATGGCTGATATTTTCTTCAGTAGATGAAGTAGTTTCTTCAGCCAGAATTCTGCTCCACTGGGAATTTATTTTTATATTAAAGGGTTTTGAGAAAGGATATGCATCGATCATTATTTTCATTTTTGCTTCCTCAAGATATCCCGTATTATAACTAGCTGGGATAGAAGATATTTGGAGATTCAAAAATCCTTCTTTTCCCACCTGATTTCTTTCAAAATATTCATACAGGATATGTACCAACCTCCAAGAGAGTGGTTCAACAAACCTTTTTATCTGTAAAGGATTAGTAACCACTAATCTTGCTAAAAATCCCATTTCAAAAAGCCTTTGTAAAGAATAAGGAGTCATAGTATCACTCCATTTTTCAAGATGGGCTGTAGCTTTAAAGAGGATTAGGCCTTTGCTACATATACAAGCTCCAGGAATATCATGATCTTTAGTTTTATAGTAAAAACTTATAATTCCCATTCCTGGTGGGCCTTGTTCATTGGTAGCAACTATTCTAAGGAAGTCTTGGGCTCTTACTAATTCATCTCTTTTTTCTTTCAGAACCCATCCAAGAACCTTCTTTTCAGCTGGAGTATTGAAAATAGGTTCTAATAGTTTTTTCTTTGCAAACCTTTCCTTATTTTCTTGTTGCCAAGTATCAATTTCCTTTTTCATCTCTCTCTCTATATTCTTTTTCTCACTGAGCCCCTTTTTGATTTTTTCAATTTCTTGCTCTAGCTCACTTATTTTTTCATTTTTCTCACTCAATTGCTTTTGTAAAAAATTTATTTTCTCTTTTAGAGTGGAAACTTTTTGAGAAAAAGGAGAAGACCTTAAAGAAGATCTCAAATATTGCTCTTCCTGATTTTTTAACTCAAAATAACAGCATAGAGCGTGCATAATGTCAGGCTTTAATCTGGGGTTAAAATGCCACAGATTATCAACAAGACATTTTTGCTTGGGCTTTAACTGGGCTTTAGAATCAAAAGAGAGATTTATTCCAGTGGGGAACACTTTCAGGGTATAGGGTCCAAAGAAAAAGGAATTTGGGCTTTGTGGGCTTTGTGAAGTACCTGCCATTGCTGCAAAGAATCAATAATAAAAGAATAGGTTAGTTCTATAAATCTTTTCTACAATGTCTATATTTCTACATATGCATGAACAATTATGTTGGTGGGCTTAGTGGGCTCCTGACTTACGTCGGTATCCACAACAAAATTGAATTTTGTACAATGCCACCATGCATGGATGCATATTACTACTTTCTACATGAAATTACATTTCTACATGCAATTTACAGAAATAACAATTTTAATCAAAAGTATCATTATTAATTATTCTACATAATTTATCTGCTAAAAACTTTCACAAATATCAAAATATCTTTTTAAATGTTGTATATGCTGTGCTATATTATCACTAAATATTAATATATCATCTATATAACAAATTATAAAATCATCTAATTGCCTAAATATATTATCCATTTTTCTCTGAAATATACTAGGAGCATTTTTTAGTCCAAAAGGCATTACTAACCATTCATATTGTCCTAAGGGTGAAGTAAATGCTGTCCATTCTATACTATCTGGATGCATTGCTACTTGATGGAATCCTGATTTTAAATCAAACTTGCTATATATTTCCTTATCTTTTATTTTTAGTAATAAATAATCTATGCCTGGTAAAGTGTACTGATCTTTATAAGTATTATCATTTAATCTTTTATAATTAAAAACCATTCTACTTTTACCTCTAATTATCTCACTATGTTTTTGTACTATAAAAGCTGCAGTTCTATGTCTACTGTTAGAATGTCTAATTAATTTTCCTTTTAATAATTCTTCTATGTGTTTGGTATATTCTGCTTTGGTTCTAGGATCTGGTATTATGGGTTTATCTTGTATAGTAAGATCCGGATTTATTATTTCTAATTTACAAGTAATTTTATTCCTATTCCATAATGCTAAAGGATTATCTCCTATTATTGATAAATCTTCTAATCTTTTCATTAATAGTTCTAAATATGTTCTATAATTTGTTTCTAATTTACCATAATTGTACAATATTACATCTGTTTCGAATAATTCTTCTATTTTCTTGCTTATTACACTCTTCCTGTTCTTCAAAAATTTTAATATCTACTGGTCTACTTATGGGTGATGTATCTATGGTTTCTGTTTTCTTAAAAAATGTTACTTTCCTATTTTCTACAGTTATTCCTCCCTGCATACTATAAATAAAATTCATTCCTATTATTAACTGAGTTCTATCATGAATCTGTAATGGTAAAACATAACAAAATGGTAATAAATATTTCTGAGTCTTAAAAATTAAGTAACTTCTTGTCTTTACTTTTAAAAAACTTTCTGTTACACTAGAAATTATGTTCCTAATTTAGGAAAATTAACAGGACCTTTTTATAATAAATTAAAAATAGGAGGAGAAATTAGGTTTAATAATGAAGATAAAAAATTACTTAGACAGATAAAAAATATAATAAAAAACTTACCAGATTTAGAATTACCCCCAAAGGACGGTTATATAATAATAGAAACAGATGGTAGTTTAGAAGGATGGGAAGGAATTTTAAAATGGAAGCCTAATAAAGAAGACCGACGTAACCTAGAAAAATTAAGTAGATATACTAGTGGAAAATATAAGACTAAAGTAACTAGTATAGATGCAAAAATATTAGCATGTATAAATACCCTAGAAAAATTTAAAATTTTTGTATTTGATAAATTAGAATATACCTTAAGAACTGATTGTTTTTTGTCTAAAATGTTATTCTTAGTTCTTTCTTCTTAAGTTATAAGACTTTCTGGACTTTCAACGTACACCTAGGTCTTACCATGCTTCCGAGCTTCTGCCGAGCCTGCCTAGTACTTCGGCTTCCAGTCCTTTCAGTCTTTAAACTTAATAAAAAGAATTCTAAACAACAATCCTAGATTTAAAAGTTTTTGCTCTGATACCAATTGAGGATTGGTATCAGGAGAGGATTATTCTTTTCAAAGTTTTGCTCTGATACCAATTGAGGGGGCTATTGCTACCTGACAATTTAATAAGTTACTAATTATACTAGCAGGTCTTACAGTGTTACTAGCTATTATTTCTAAATTAATCATCTTTTTCTATTCTATTTTATATTCTCTCATTATTACTATACTATGGATGTTTCTATTCTTCTTCTGCCTTTCTAAATTTTCCTTATTATTTGTGCTTGATAGTTATAGCTCTCTGTCTTTCTACAAAATCTATTATTCGTGTTCTAGTCTACTTATTTCTAGGTCTTTTTCTAGTCTCAATTCTGATATCTCTTTTTCTAATTTTTCTAACCTAATTATTTTTTCTTTAAATACTAGTTTTCTACTTTTATGAACTCATATATCCTTGTTGTTCAGTTGTTTTATCTTCTTTTATGTTTTTAACCTCATCACCATATTCTACTACTTCTCCGAAACCTTGCTATATCCATAGGACAACATACTAAATTACAATTTCTACATTTTTTACAATTTTTTTACTATTATCATATTACAGACATTTTTCTCTATATGTATTATTCCAACTATGCTTACAGTCTATACATTCTAAAGGTAATTGTTTTTCTATTAACCAACTCATACTTTCTAAGATTATTCAGTCAAAGTAGATACTTTTTATCTAACTCGTGTTATTTTTAGATTCTATTTTAGCTAATTTTTCTAATATAATATTATCTATTTTCTTATTTGTCTTACTACTTTGTCCTGTTTTCTAAGTTATTCTGTATTATTCTAATATTATCTATAACTATCTATTTTCATTCTTTGCTTTTGTAAAATATTCAAATAAGACTTAAATACTATATTTTGTGACTGACTAATTGCTAATTGGTTGTGTAATATGTGATTAACTAACATCAGAAATAGTATTCAGCTGAGGATTATCGAGTGAAACTTGTGTAAAATTTTCACAAGAAAAACAAATATTGTTCAGATTATCTACAGACCTCTCCATGTGGTATCGTCCTCCTGTATCTCAAGTCTAAAGTAAATCAAGCCTATGAAAGTACGCTTCTTCTCTACTGTCATAATATCAGGTTTTAGACTCCGCAAAGTTTCGTCTAGGTTTATCAGCCTCCAAGCTGTGCCTGACTTACCTCTTTAGAGTTTTGTAGCTAATACACGTTTTCAGGAAGATTTGCTAATCATAAAGGGCTTATATACTCACACTAGATCTATTTTGATTCTGACTCTTCTGTTAAGTTTTTAGACTCTAAGATTTTTAAATCTTACTCCTAGGAACTTAGAGCGCTCCATAACTTTTACATTAACAGAGCCTGCCCGTTTTCTGCTAAAATCTTTTGAGTCCTTTAACTAAAAAGAGTTATAATAAATGGTCTCTCTAAACAGTTGTTCTTAGTTCTTTGATATAAGCGATCAGACTGTTGCTGAATTTCAGACTATAATACATAGGGCTTACAACTCTACTGAGTTTTTCTTTAGGGTGGTTCCAGAAGGGGACCGCCTAGATATTGTATCTGACTGAATCGTCATAACCCATGCTCATCACGAAAAACTTAATCAAAAAGGCATCAAAAACAACGGACCTTAGAGATAAAGTGTATTTGGCTCTGTGATACACGAAAATGTGCGAGGTACAGTGCAGCAGAAGAGCACAGCAGAAACACGCCAGAGCGACAGCGACCTGTCGTACTGGAAGCTTGTCTGGAGTAGGGGAGAGGAGAGAGCAGATAGGAAGAGGTGCGTACGTCTCTCTCTGTATGTATAAATTGCCAGTTCACCCGTCTGAATCCTCACAGCTAGTACTATTTCGATGACGTTTTACCCACCATGACTACCAGCTACATTAGACTACTATGCACAGTATTTTCTGACTGAAATGGATAAAGTTTACAGAGTATTCAAAGAACAACGAAAAATCCACCGGAGTTTCGACGGCGTTGGGGATTACGGAATAACGACTGTTAAGAGAGGGGCTCTCTATCTTAACAGAATATGTGCGGGATAGAGAGTGAATTACCTTAATATACCATTATCTTTGCAAAATCCAATTTCTTTTCATTTTCTCTCGTATGCTTCTCTATTGAGCCCTTTTTTCAGTTTATGGTTGCGTATCTCGCTTCTTCCCTCCTCTCCCGCACAGCACGTGTTGAGCCGAGATATGTGAAGAGACTGCCACACACACACGCTTTCCAATGAAAGGACCCTCCTACCGAGCGACCAACACTGCACCCACAAAGAACACATAGGCGATTTGGCAACAAGCTAATGTGTATATCCTAAAAGTAATATCCTTAATCCCTTCAACACATTATATCTGGTTAAGATAGAGAGCCCCTCTCTTAACAGTCTTATTCCGAAATCCCCAACGCCGTGAAACTCCGGTGGTTGGTTCTTTAAATAACTCTGGTAAATTTAGTATTCTGTAGAAAATAATTGTGCATAGTAGTTGTTAGCGGTAGTATGGTGGGGTAAAACCCCCCTTCATCGGAAATAGTACTAGGCTGTAGGATTCATACGGGTGAAATGGATTAGAGAGGTACGCCCCTCTTCCCTTTCTCTCTCTCTCTCCTTCCTCCAGAAAAGCTTCCAGTAACCCCCTAGGCGCTCTCCTGCGCTCTGGCGGTTTCTCTGCGGCTCTTCTGCTTCCCGTACCTCGCCCCCAATTGGTATCAGAGCAAAAAACTTTTATCTCTAAGTCTGTTGTTTTGAATGCTTTTGATTAAGTTTGAAGACTTTTATGAAGATTCAGCAGAAATACTAGGCGGCCTTGACGAAGCTCAGTAGGAGTTGTAAGCCCTATGTATTATAGTTGAAATTCAGAAAGTCTGATAGCTTAATATAAAAGAACTAAGAACAACTGTTTAGAGAAACCATTTATTATAACTCTTTTTAGTTAAAGGACTCAAAAGATTTTAGCTGAAAACGGGCAGGCTCTGTTAATGTAAAAGTTATGGAGCGGACTAAGTCCTAGGAGTAAGATTAAAAATCTTAGAGTCTAAAAACTTAACAGAAGAGAGTTAGAATAAAATAGATCTAAGTGTGAGTATAAAGCCTTTATGATTAAGCAAATCTTCCTGAAAACGTGTATTAGGTGAAAAAACTCTTAAAGAGGTAAGTCAGGCAGAAGCTTGGAGGCTGATAAGACCTAGACGAAAACTTGCGGAGTCTAAAACCTGATATTATGACCAGTAAGGAAGAAGAGGTACTTCATAGGCTTGATTACTTAGACTTTAGATACAGGAGGAAGATACCATAGGAAGAGGTCTGTAGATAATCTGAACATAGTTTGTTTTTCTTGTGAAAATTTTAGGCACAAGTTTCACTCGGATAATCCTCAGTCTGAATCACTATTTCTGATGTTAGTTATCACATATTACACAACCAATTAGCAATTAGTCAGTCACAAAATATAGTATTTAAGTCTTATTTGAATATTTTACAAAAGCAAAGAATGAAAATAGATAGTTTAATAGATAATATTAGAATAATACAGAATAACTTTAGAAAAAGGACAAAGTAGTAAGACAAATAGAAAAATAGATAATATTATATTAGAAAAATTAGATAAAATAGAATTAAAAATAAAAGAGTTAGATAAAAAAGTATCTACTTTGACTGAATAATCTTAGAAAGTATGAGTTGGTTAATAGAAAAACAATTACCTTTAGAATGTATAGATTGTAAGCATAGTTGGAATAATGCATATAGAGAAAAATGTTTTTATTGTAATATGATAATAGTAAAAAATTGTAAAAAATGTAGAAAATTGTAATTTAGTATGTTGTCCTATGGATATAGCAAGGTTTGGAGAAATAGTAGAATATGGTGATGAGGTCAAGAAACAGGTAAAAGAAGATAAAACTGAACAAAGAGATATAGAGTTTATAAAATTAGAAAACAAGTATTTAAAAGAAAAGGTAAGTAGGTTAGAAAAATTAGAAAAAGAAATATCAGAATTGAGGCTAGAAAAAGACCTAGAAATAAGTAGACTAGAACAAAGAATAATAGATTTAGAAAAAGGAAAACAAATTAAAACAGATAACAAAAGAGGATAATCTAGAAGAAATAGGAAAAGAAAAAATAGATAGTAATTATAATAAATGATAGTGAGATAAATATAGGAAATAGAAGTAATTTAGAAGAAATAAAAGAAGATAGATGATTTAGAAATTATAGCCAGTAACACAGTAAGACCTGCTAGTATAATTAATAACTTATTAAATTGTCAGGTAGCAATAGAAATAAATAATAAGCAATATAATTTAAATGCTATTATAGATACAGGAGCTAGTAAGTGTGCTATACATGATAAAGCTTTACCTAGAGAATGTTTTGAAAATTTACCTTCACCAATAAGAATAGCAGGAGTAAATAGTGTAACAGAAAGTTATTTAAAAATAAAAAATAGTAGTTATTTGATTTTTAAAACTCAGAAATATTTGTTACCCTTTTGTTATGTTTTACCTTTACAAATTCATGATAGAACTCAGTTAATTATAGGAATGAATTTTATTTATAGCATGAAAGGTGGAATAACTGTAGAAAATGGTAGAGTAACATTCTTTAAGAAGACAGAAACCATAGATACATCTCCCATAAGTAGATCAGTAGATACTAAAATTTTTGAAGAACAAGAAGATTGTAATAAGCAGGAAGTAGAGGAGGAATTACTAGAAACAGATGTAATATTATATAATTATGGTAAATTAGAATCAAACTATAAGACATACTTAGAACCAATAATGAAAAGATTAGAAGATTTATCAGTAATAGGTGAAAAACCTTTAGCCTTTATGGAATAGGAATAAAATTACTTGTAAGTTAGAAATAATAAATCCAGATTTAACCATACAAGATAAACCTATAATACCAGACCCTAGAACTAAGGCCGAATATGCTAGACACATAGAAGAATTACTAAAAGAAAAATTAATTAGGCATTCTAACAGTAGACATAGAACTGCAGCTTTTATAGTACAAAAGCATAGTGAGATAATTAGAGGAAAAAGTAGAATGGTTTTTAATTATAAAAGACTAAATGATAATACTTATAAAGATCAGTATACACCTTTACCAGGAATAGATTATTTATTATTAAAAATAAAAGATAAAGATATATATAGTAAGTTTGATTTAAAATCAGGATTTCATCAAGTAGCAATGCATCCAGATAGTATAGAATGGACAGCTTTCACTTCACCTTTAGGACAGTATGAATGGTTAGTAATGCCTTTTGGATTAAAAAATGCTCCTAGTATATTTCAGAGAAAAATGGATAATATATTTAGGAAATTAGATGATTTTATAATTTGTTACATAGATGATATATTAGTATTTAGTGATGATATAGCTCAGCATATACAGCATTTAAAAAGATTTTTTAATATTTGTGAAAAAGAAGGATTAATATTATCTAAGACTAAGTTAAGCTTAGGACAACCTAGAATAGAATTTTTAGGATTAGAAATTGGAAAAGGTATAATAAAATTACAACCTCATATAATTAAAAAGGTAATAGATTTAATGAAGATATAAGTACTAAGAAAGAGCTAGAAAGTTTCTTAGGATTACTAAATTATACTAGAAATTATGTTCCTAATTTAGGAAAATTAACAGGACCCTTTTATAATAAGTTAAAAATAGGAGGAGAAATTAGGTTTAATAATGAAGATAAAAAATTACTCAAACAGATAAAAGATATAATAAAAAACTTACCAGATTTAGAATTACCACCAAAAGATAGTTATATAATAATAGAAACAGATGGTAGTTTAGATGGATGGGGAGGTATATTAAAATGGAAACCCAATAAAGAAGATCCCCGTAGCCTAGAAAAATTAAGTAGATATACTAGTGGAAAATATAAGACTAAGGTAACCAGTATAGATGCAGAAATATTAGCATGTATAAATACTTTAGAAAAATTTAAAATTTTTGTATTTGATAAAGTTAGAATATACTTTGAGAACAGACTGTAATGCTATAGTAAAATTCTATAATAAGATAAATTCTAGTAAATTAAGTACAAATAGATGGATAAAATTTGTAGATTATTTAAAAATAACAGGAGTAGAATGTAAAATAGAACATGTAAAAGCTAATGAGAATTTCTTAGCAGATAAATTATCTAGGATAGTTAATAATGATACTTTTGACTAAATTAGTTGATACAAATTTTTAGTAGAAATATAATTGCATGTAGAAATGTAATTTCATGTAGCAAGATAATATGCATTCATGCATGGTGGCATTGTACAAAGTTCAATTTTGTTGTGGATACCGACGTAAGTCTGGAGTCCACTAAGCCCACCAAATTAACTGTTCATGCATACTTAGAAATATAGACATTGTAGAAAATGATTTGTAGCACTAACACAATTCTTTGATTATATTATTTTTTGCAGCAATGGCAGGAACTTCACAAAGCCCAAATTCCTTTTTCTTTGGACCTTACACACTCAAAGTGTTCCCCACTGGAACAAATCTCTCTTTCAAAGCCAAAGCCCAGTTAAAACCAGAGCAGAAATGTCTTGTGGATAATCTGTGGAATTTTAATCCCAGATTAAACCCTGATATGCTTCATGCTCTGTGCTGTTATCTTGATCTCAAAAACCAAGAAGAACATTTGAGATCTATGCTTCTGGCCTCTCCTAATCCTCTCACCCCCCAAACACCGTTTATGATGCAAAAAGAAATAAACATGTTAAAAGCGGATGTGAGTGGAAAAAAGGAAAAAATAATAGAGCTTGAGCATAAAATAGAAAAAATTCAAAAAGAGCTCAAAGAGAGAAAAGAAAAAGAAAGAGAGGTGAAAAAGGAAATAGAAATATGGCAAAAGGAGAACACAGAAAGATTTTCTGAAAAGAAGCTACTAGAGCCCATCTTTAATACTCCTGCAGAACGAAAAATACTTGGGTATGTCTTAACAGAAAAAATGACAGAAATGATCAATGCCCAAGAATTTATGAGGCACATAGCACTAAATGGTCCAGTAGAAAGTTCTTATCCCCCAGGAATGGGCCTGATAGGTATCTACTATAAAGCAAAGGACCATGATCTTCCTAACATATGTGTCTGTTCTAAAGGAATGGTTCTCTTCAAGGCAACAGCCCATTTAGAAGAATGGAATGACTCTGCTGCCCCTTTCTCTTTGCAGCAGTTGTTTGAAATGGGTTTTCTGGCAAGGATAGTGGTTACAAGGCAAACACAAATAAAGAAATTTATAGAGCCATTATCCTGGAAGTTGTCTTATATCCTGTATGCTTATTATGATTGTAACAAGGTTGGTAGTGGAATTAGTGGACCAGGTTTCATAGACCTTAGAATAAAGTCCATTCCAGCCAGCTATTCTACAGGATATCCTGAAGGAGCCAAGATGGAAATACTCATAGATGTGTTCCCATTTTCTGAGCCCACACTATTGAGGACAAAAGCCCAATGGAGAAATTGGATAGAAGATTCTGACCCATCAGTAATGATGAACATCATCAATGTCAGAAATCTACTGCTGTCCTCTCAAGCAGGCTAAGACTTGGGCCCATGACTATCCCATGCACATGGAGGATAGTAAGATGAAGGTGTTTACCAGGTGCAGGAACTTTACTTTATATACACCTCATTTGGGCCAAATCCATGAAGATCCAAGTATTGAAGACCATTTTCATTCCATCAGAGCCCATCTTGAGATAAAGCATTTTGGGGATTTCCAAATCCTAACAGATATAGATGCTATCTCTTCTGATGATGACTTGATAGACTTGGATGATGATTAGCTCAGAAAAAGCAAAAACCAGTCTGCCCGACAAAGCTGCCCCAAGAATTTTTACTTTTTGTAAAAATTTTACTTTATGTAACCATAGTTACTTTTAGGTTTCTTTTATAACCATGGTTCTATCTAACCATTGGTTAAGTTACTTTTTGTTAATCATAGTTTCTTTTTGTAAACCATGGTAATATTTGACCATGGGTTAGTTTACTTTTTGTAACTAGAGTTTGCTTTTTAGAAAGTAACCATGGTTATCTTAACCATGAGTTATCTTTTAGGTTGTATATAAACCCCTCTTTGGTTTAATGAAAGGCATCCAGAGCGACGCCATAACCTCTTCAAAAGCAAAAAACTCTCTCCTACTATCTCTCTCTTAGCCTTTCAGAGTATAAAGGTAATTCTTCTTAATCTCTCAACATATTCTGTTAAGATAGAGAGCCCCTCTCTTAACAGTCTTAACAGTCTCATTATTACTTATACTATATGTTTCTAATTCTTCTTCTGCCTTTTCTAAATTTTCTTTTATTATTTGTTTTTGTTTACTCTCTTTTTCTAAATATATTATTCGTTGTTCTAGTCTACTTATTTCTAGGTCTTTTTCAAGTCTCAATTCTGATATCTCTTTTTCTAATTTTCTAACCTACTTATTTTTTCTTTTAAATACTGGTTTTCTAATTTTATGAACTCTATATCCTTTTGTTCAGTTGTTTTATCTTCTTTTATTTGTTTTTTAACCTCATCACCATATTCTACTATTTCTCCAAATCTTGCTATATCCATAGGACAACATACTAAATTACAATTTCTACCAATAGATGGGTAAAATTTGTAGATTATTTAAAAATAACAGGAGTAGAATGTAAAATAGAACATGTAAAAGCTAATGAGAATTTCTTAGCAGATAAATTATCTTGGATAGTTAATAATGATACCTTTGACTAAAATAGTTGCTACTTCATCCAGGAGCGACCAGAACATCCCTGCAGGTGCAGCAGTGTCATTGGGCGCAGTTGGCAGTGCACAGGACATTCTTTCCTAGAAAGACCGGAACATCCACGCAGGCATGTCAGAGGCTTTGGTCACTTGGCCATGCATGGGATGAACTTTCGGAGCGACTAGTACATCCCTGCGGGCGCGGCAAAGGCTTTGGTCGTGTTTGGTAGTGCATGGGATGAACTTCAGGGGGCACGGGAAGATTCCCTATGGGCGCTACAGTGTTGTCAGATGCGTTTGGTAGTGCTTGGGACAAACTTCTGGGAGCAACTGAAACATCCCCGTGGGCGTGACAGGTGTCGGACGCATTTGGCAGTGCACGGACGAATATCCGGGAGTGACCGGAACATCCCCTGGGCACTGCAGCAGCATCAGGCGCACTCAGCAGTGCATGGGACAAACTTCCGGGAGTGACTAGAACATCCCTGCAGGCGCGGCACTGGCATCAGGTGTGCTTGGCAATGCACAGGACAATCTTCCTAGAAAGACCAGAACATTCCTGCAGGTGCATCAGAGGCTTCTTTGCTTGGCCATGCGAGGGATGAACTTCCGGGAGCAACAGAAACATCTGTGTAGGCACATCTGTTGCTCCTGGAAGTTCATCCCATATGCAGTCCCTTCCCTTCCATTGGAAGTGCATGGCCATGGATTCGTAGTCGAACATTATCTTGCCTATGGTTTTAAGCCAAGCATTGCCTAAAACCACATCAAGGCCTGCCAAGGCTAACACATGCAGTTCTGCCTCTATCTTGACTCCTTGAATCTGCATAGCTATTGCCTTGATAACTTGCACACACTTGAGCTTCTGTCCGCTTACCACTCTTACCTCAAAGGGTGCAATCCTTTTCGGACATAGCTGGAGTATTTTGACCAGTTTTGTGTTGATGAAGTTATAAGTAGCTCCACTATCTATCAACACCAAAACGATTTTGCCGTTAATGGTTGTGAACAACCTCATTGCAGTAGGCTTTGTGGTTGCCCCTACTGCATGCAAGTTGATTTCGCCTTCTTCTGCATGATCTGGGGAGTGTTCTGCCTCTGCTTCCTCCTCGCTGTCCATGCGGCTTTGGGCATTTGTGCTGGCAATGGGATTGCTGTCCAGAACACCTGACCTGTTGCATGGAATGTCTGGATCTTCAGTGTTCAAGCTGCAACCCAAATAATCCTCATTCTGTCCAGGGAATTGAGGGTCTAAAACAGGTGCAGATGATGGCGTTTGATCAATATTTGTGCCTTGTAAAGCTTGCTGTATGCTAAGCATATTTTCTGCTTCAGTTTGACCAACGAATGGTTTAAAGGTCTGATCTCTTACAGCATGTGAATCTGTCTGTGAAAGATCAGCAAGTCCTTCAATCTGAATAGTTGAATTAGGACGTTCGGTAGATGCATTGTTTGACTCATCACAAGACATCTGCATCTTTATCTTGGCATTTGAGCACACAAGTCCTGTCCTGGAACACTTGTGTCCTTAGCGTCACAATCATCTGGAAGTGCATATGCATCTCCTGTGCATAATTCTTTTCCTCTATTGTCATCAACTGGAATTGTTGGTGATGAAACATCTTCGCTTGTTCTCCAGATTGGCATCTCAGGAGGCAGAGATGAGAATTCTAAGTTCTGAACTGGTGCAGCACTCTTAGAATTTGATGAAGGAAATACTTGATTCCCATCAAACTCGGAGCAAATATTGGTGATGCTGGAGGAGCCAAATCTGTCCATCAATTCTTGTGTGAACCTTGTCCAACCAATCCTTCTACCTTCTCGGCCATAGGTAGCCTTAAGTTGACGCCACCATTGGTTGGCTCTCCCGCATAGGTGACAGGATGCAAAATCAACCCTTTCACCCCTCTCAACACCTTGTTTCTCAAAATAGAACTCAGCCTTGGAGATCCATTCGGTTGGATCCCCTTTCTCAAAGGTTGGGAATTCGATTTTTACCTTAGGCTTAGTGTAGTGGCTTGGGCTGTCGTAGTGTTTCCATTCCTCTCTCCTATTTGTCTGCCAACGTTCTACCTCATGACAACTCTGCATTCTCTTTGGTTGCCACGCTGCTGGCCTTCGATCCAAGACCTCATCGTCGCTGTATTCATCATAGGGGTCATGGGGCTGGTGCAAATTCGGTGGCACCTCCCTTCTGCACCCTAGACTCATGTGCACTCTCCCCCTTTCTTGAGAGGGAAGTTGCTCATGGTGAAAATCTTCCTCCGAATGCAGCCTTCTAGGTTGCTGTGGCAGTATACTGCTCCTGGCTTTCTCAGATTTGACTTGTTTTCCAGCCACTCGTGGTGTGTCTTTCTTCAATTGCTCAAGAGAATGGATGATAGAAGATAATTGATGTTTGATATCACTTACCTGGTCATTGAGTAAGCGTTGGTTCCTCTCTAAGGTTAGAATTCTTCCAAAGTCCTCCTTAGTTCGCTGCTGTAGTGAGGGTGAATGCTGCCGAGATGACATGGTAACCTCGATGCCTTGCAATTGATTGGTGTCTGTGCTGCTGTCTTAACTAGAGCACTAATTTGTAGGGTGATTGTGCTTCTTATAAACTGGTGGTTGTGCTGATCTCTCAATGAAAGCACCAATTTGTTGGGGTCCCGATTTTTTCCCCAACTTTTCTACACCTTAGGGGTCAGCACGCCTACTGGAATCCTTCCTAACTTGCTGTCCCGTTTGATTCTTGAGTTCTTTTCTTATTTTATATCCCCTAAGCTGTCCTTTCGGGTTAACTAATATATATAAAGATATGTTGGATAGGCAAGACAACTCTTAAACCTATCACAACTTGCCTTGGTTGAAGAAGACAACTCTTAACTTCAACCTTAGCTCTTAAGCAAGGAAGACAACTCTTAACCTTAACTTAAGCCCAAGTTATTTCAAGACAACTCTTAAAAGATAACCGAAAATATAAACAAGAATAGAAGCAAGAATGCTTACCTTTGATTCTTGATTAATGAATGAGAAAATAACAAAATTCGTAGCTTATGAGCTCCTCACAAATAATGGGTTGTATTTATAGTCCTAAGACAGCCTTATCCTAATTTAACTAGTACTTAGGTTCCTTATCCACTTAGGATATGTTTTCCTAAGTCAACAAGCTTTTCTAAGTCAAATAAAACATTATCAAGATAGACCTTATCCTTTGTGTCCTAATCCTACTAGGATTCTTGGTCTTTCTTGAATTCCTACTAGACTAGAATTCCTACTTTATCTTGTTTTCTACAGCAGCTGGACTTCCTCTTGGCTTATCCTTCTAGGACTAGGACTTTGAATGCATATCCTTCTGCCCTTAGAATTCTTCTTGTCGCGACTATCCTATTGCTACTGGAACTCATCATGAGTATCCTACATTAATTAGGATTAAGTCAAATACTGGTTGGGCTTCACTGCTGGGCTGCATACTTTCTGTTGCCACTCTTGTTATGCACATTTTCTGGCCCATGCTCTCCTTTGTCGCCCCATTTTCTGCCCATTGCCTTTCCTTCATACTTAGGTTCTCAACATGCACCCAACGGGATGTATCAGTCACTCCAGAAACTTCATTCCACGCACTGCCCAATGCGCCCGAAGCCTCTTCCTCACCCGTGAGGAAGTTCCCAGTCACTCCCTGGAACTTCATTTTGTCGCACTGTTGAACGTGTCTGACGCTGCTGCACATGCCCACAGAGATGTTCAGGTTGCTCCCAGAAGTTCATACCATGCTCTGCAGAATGTGCCCAATGCAGCTGCCGCATACGCGAGGATGTTCCGGTCACTCCAGAAGTTCATCCCACGCATTGCCCAGCGTGTTCAATGCTGCTGCCGTGCCTGCAGGGATGTTCCGGTTGCTCCTAGAAGTTCGTCCCGCGCATTGCTCAGCGCGCCACATGCCCGATGCCACTGCCGCATCCATGGGCATGTTTTGGATGCTCTGGGAAGTTCATCTCGTGCAATGCCCAACGCTTCTAAAGCCTATGCCGTATCCGTAGGGATGTTCCAGTCACTCCCAAAAGTTTGTCCCGCGCACAGACAAACACACGCTCGATGCTGCTGTCATGCCTGCAGTGTTGCACCGGGAAGTTCATCTGATGCACTGCTGAATGCGACTGAAAGCCTTTGCTGCGCCAACAGGGATGTTCCCGTCACCCTCAGAAATTCATCCCCCGCACAGCCTGACACACCTGATGCTGCTGCCACAACCATGGGGATGTTCCAGTTGCTCCCAGAACATATCCTTTATATATTAGTTAATCCTGAAGGACAGCTTAGGGGACATAAATCTAAGAAAAAAACTCAAGAATCAAACGGAACAGCAAGTTAGGAAGCTTTTTAGTAGACATGCTAAGCCCAAAGGTGTAGAAAAGTTGGGGAAAAAATCGGGACCCCAACACAAACACTCCAGAAGCCTCTGCCGTGCCCACTGGGATGTTTTAGTTGCACCTAGAAGTTCATCCCGTGCATTTTCCAACGTGCCCGAAGCCTCTGCCACACCCACGGGGATGTTCCAGTCATTCCAAGAAGTTTGTCCTGAGCGCTGCCGAATGTGTCCAACGCCTCTTATGAGCCTGCAGGGATTTTATGATCGCTCCTAGAAGTTTATCCTATGCACTGCCGAATGTGCCCAAAGCCACTGCCGTGCCTGCAAGGATGTTCCAGTTGCTCCCAGAAGTTCATCCTGCGCGCTGCCGAATGCACAGGAAGCATATGCCGTACCTGCAGTGATGTTATGGTCGCTCCAGAAGTTTGTTCTGCACCCTGCCGAATCCGCCCAACACCCTTGCCATGCCCGCGGGAATATTGCGGTTGCTCCCAAAAGTTCGTCCTGCACCCTACCGAATGCACCTAATGCCCCAGCAATGCCGGCGGGATCCCAGAAGTTCATCCTAAGCACTTCCAAACTCGTTCGGTGCCTTTGCCGAGCCCATGAGGATTTTGCGGTTGCTCCCCAAAGTTCATCCTATGCACTTCAATACAAGCCCGACACCCATGCTCCACCCGCGTGGATGTTCAGGTCACTCCTGGAAGTTCGTCCTGTGTACGGCCCAATTCACCCGAAGCCTCTGATGTGTCTACACGGATGTTTCTGTCGCTCCCAGAAGTTCATCCCATGCATGGCCAAGCAAAGAAGCCTCTGATGCACCTGCAGGAATGTTCTGGTCTTTCTAGGAAGAATGTCCTGTGCACTGCCAAGTGCACCCAATGCCGGTGCCATGCCTGCAGGGATGTTCCGGTCAAACCTGGAAGTTTGTCCTGCACACTGCTAAGTGCGCCCGATGCTGCTGCTGTGCCCGGGGATGTTCCGGTCACTTCTGGACGTTCGTCCGTGCACTGCCGAACGCATCCGACACCTGCCACGCCCACGGGGATGTTCCAGCTGCTCCCAGAAGTTTGTCCCAAACACTGCCAAATGCATCCGACGCCGCTGCAGCACCCGCCCCCCGAAAGTTCCTCCCATGCACTGCCAAATGCGACTGAAGCCTCTGCCATGCCCACGGGGATGTACTAGTCGCTCCGGAAGTTCATCCCGTGCATGGCCAAGCGACCAAAGCCTCTGACATACCTGCGGGGATGTTCTAGTCTTTCCAGGAAGAATGTCCTGTGCACTGCCAAGTGTGCCCGATGATGCTGCCACACTTGCAGGGATGTTCCGGTTGCTCCAGGAAGTTCATCCTGCACACAGCCAATGTGTCCAACACTGGTGCCACACCCGGGGATGCTCTGGTGACTCCCAGAAGTTCATCCCGCAGCACTGCCAAATGCATCTGTCGACGCTGCCACAGCCCGCGGGAATGTTCCGGTTGATTCAGAAGTTTGTCCCGCGCATTGCTGAATGGGCCTGACGCTGCTGCCGAATGCACCTGATGCCTCACCTGTACCTGCAGGGATGTTCCGATGCCTCCAAGAAGTTCATACCATGCACTGCCTGATGCAACCAAAGCTTCCTGCTGTGGGGATGTTCTCATCGCTGCCGGTAGCTCGTACCATGCACTGCCTAATGCAACTAAAGCTTCTGTCATGCCTGCAGGATGTTCTGGTCGCTCCCATTAGTTCATCCCATGCACTGCCGAACATGTCCGACGATGCTGCCGTGCCCGGGGTAATGTTGAGGTCGCTCCTGGAAGTTTGTCCCATGCAGTGCTGAATGTGTCCGATGCCTCTGCCGCACCCGCTGCAATGTTCTGGTCACTCTCCGAAGTTTGTTCCGTATGCTGCTGAATGCGCCCAATGCCTCTGCTGTGCTTGCTGGGATGTTCTAGTTGCTCCAGCAAGTTTGGCCCACACCTGCAGATCGCTGCCGGCACCTCAGGCACGCCCTTGGGGATGTTCCAGTCACTCCCGGAAGTTTATCCCACGCACTGCCGAATAAGCTCAACGCCCTCTGCCACACCGACCGTGATGTTCCAGTCACTCCAGGAAGTTCGTCCTATGCACTGTTCAATGTGCCTGAAGCCTCTGCTGCTGCACCCATGGGGATGTTCAGGTGTCTCCCAAAAGATCATCCCGTGTAGTGCTGAACGGGCCGGTACCTCTCCCATGCCTGCGGGGATGTTCCGGTCGCTCCCGGTAGTTCATCCCGAGCAATGCCGTGCGCACCCGATGCCGCGGCTGCACCCGATGAGATATTCCAGTCACTCCCAGATGTTCATCCTGTGCACTGGTGAATGCGCTCAACGCCTCTGCCGTGCCGGCGGAGTTGTTCCGGTCACTCTTGGAAGTTCATCCCATCCACTGACCAATGCAGGCAATGCCTCTGCCACGCCAGCTGGGATGTTCCGGTCACTCCCGGAAGTTCATCCCAAACACTGCTATATTCTGGTCACTCCCGGAAGTTTGTCCCATGCACTGCCCAACCCACACGGAGCCTTTGCCATGCCCACGGTGATGTTCTGGCTGTTCCCAAAAGTTCGTCCCTCACACTGCCGAAAGTCCCAATGCCTCAGCCATGCTTGCAGGCATGTTCTGGTCACTCTCAGAAGTTCATCCCGTGCACTGCCAACTCCTCTGAAGCCTCCGTTGTGCCATGGGGATGTTTCGGTCACTCCCAAAAGTTTGTCCCGCACACTGCTGAATGTGTCCAATGCTGCTGCCACGCCCACAGCAATGTTCTGGTGGCTCCTGGAAGTTCGTCCCGTGTTCTGCCTAACACGAATGACACTGCCGCTGCACCCTCGGGGATGTTCAGTCAGTTCTGGAAGTTCATCCCGCGCACTGCCTACTGGAATCCTTCCTAACTTGCTGTCCCGTTTGATTCTTGAGTTCTTTCCTTACATTTACGTCCCCTAAGCTGTCCTTGGGGTTAACTAATATATATAAGGATATGTTGGATAGGCAAAACAACTCTTAAACCTATCACAACTTGCCTTGGTTGAAGAAGACAACTCTTAACTTCAACCTTAGCTCTTAAGCAAGGAAGACAACTCTTAACCTTGTCTTAAGCCCAAGTTATCTCAAGACAACTCTTTAAAAGATAACCGAAAATATAAACAAGAAAGTAAGCAAGAATGCTAACCTTGATTCTTGATTATTGAATGAGAAAATAACAAAATTCGGAGCATATCTCCTCCTCACAAATAATGGGCTGTATTTATAGTCTAAGATAGTGTTATCCTAATTTAACTAGTACTTAGGTTCCTTATTCACTTAGAATATCTTTTGCTAAGTTAACAAGCTTTTCTAAGTCAACTAAAACATTATCAAGATAGACCTTATCCCACTGTTTCCTAATTCTACTAGGATTCTTGGTCTTTCTTGAATTCATACTTAGACTAGAATTTCTACCCTATCTCGTATTCTACAGCGGCTGGACTTTCTCTTGGCTTATCCTTCTAGGACTAGGACTCTCAATGCAAATCCTTCTGCTCTTAGAATTCTTCTTGTCATGACTATCCTATTGCTACTATAATTCATCATGCGTGTCCTGCTGCTGATAGAACTCTTCTTGGCGTAGATCTCCTGCTGTTGTTGGAATTCTCCTTGGCATGGATGTCTTGCTGCTGCTGGAATTCTCCTTGGCGTAATTTCCTCCTACTGCTGGAACTCTTCTTGATGCGGTTATCCTTCTTTTGCTGGAACTCCTGTTGGTGTGAATGTCCTTTATTGATTAGGATTAAGTCAAATAATAGCCGGGCCTCACTGCTGGGCTGCACACTTGCTGTTGCCATGCTTGTTGTGCACATTTTCTGGCCCATGCTCTCCTTTGCTGCCTCATTTTCTTCCCATTGCATTTCCTGCATACTTAGGTTCTCAACACGAACGTGTCTTATGCCTCTACCATGCCCACAGGGATGTTCTATTCCCTCCTGGAAGTTCATCCCGCGCACTGCCGAATGTGCCCCACTCCACTGCCACACCCACAGGGATGTTCCGGTCACTCCTGAAAGTTCATCTCACTTACTGCCAAATGCGCTCAAAGCATCTGCCGTGCCTACGGAGATGTTCCGATCGCTCCCGGAAGTTTGTCCTGTGTACTACAAAACACAGCCGAAGCTGCTGTTGCGCCCACAGGGGATGTTCCAAAAACTCCCGGAAGTTCATCCAGTGCACTGCCAAATGTGCCTGATGCCTCTACCGTGCCTGCGGGGATGTTTCCGTTGCTCCTAGATGTTCATGCGGTGCAATGCCCAACGCGCTCAAAGCCTCTATCATGCCCGCAGGGATGTTCCAGTGGCTCCCAGAAATTTGTCCCATGAGCTGCCCAACACACCCGAAGCCTTTGTTGTGCCTTTGGGGATGCTTTGGTCGCTCCCAGAAGTTTGTCCCATGCACTGGCCAAGGCACCTGAAGCCTCTTCTGTGCCTGCGGGGATGCTCTGGTCGCTCCTGGAGTTCATCCTGCACACTTCCAAACATGTCCAATGCTGCTACCGTGCCCGGGACGATGTTCAGATCCGTCTCCTAAGTTCATCTCACATGCTGCCCAACTTGCCCGAAGCCTCTGCCAAGCCCACAGCAATGTTCCGGTCGCTCCTGGATGTTTGTGTCGTGCACTGCCAAACACACTTGAATCCTCTGCCACACTAACGGGGATGTTCTGGTCGCTCTTGGAAGTTCATCCCGCGCACTCCTGAACACACCTGAACCTCTGCCGTGCCTGCAGGGATGATCCGAAGTTCATCCCACTGCAGAACGTGCCAGATACCGCTGCCACACCTATGGGAATATTCTGGCCGCTCCCGGAAGTTCATTCTGTGCATTGCCAAACGTGCCCAATGCCTTTGCTAGCCCCACAAGGATGTTCCAGTCGCTCCCAGAAGTTCAAACCATGCACTACCCAAACGTGCCCGAAGCCTCTGCCGCACCCTCTGGGATGTTCAGTCACTCCTGAAAGTTCATCCCGCGCTCTGCCAAATGTGTCCCGCACTGTTGCCATGCCCGCGATGATGTAGCGGTCACACTCAAAAGTTTGTCCTGTGCACTAACAAGCATGCCTGACCCCTCTGCCATGCCCACAGGGATGTTCTGTTTGCTCCCCGAAAGTTCATCCCGTGCACTGCTGAATGCACCCAAAGCTCTGCCGGGCCGCTGGCATTTTTTGGTCACTTTAGGAAGTTTGACCTGCACACTGCCCAACTGCTGAGAACCTTAGGAGGTAAAGTGAGCGTGACCAAATGCATGCGAGGCGGCAAGCAGCAAGAGAGGCAGCAAAAGGCCAAAAAGTGTGTGCAACAAGCTTGCACGAAGCATGCAGTGAAGCACAGCCAGGTTTCGACTCTGTCCTAATTGACTGCAGAAATCCAAGCCAAGAAGAACACCAGCATTGGCAGGACACAGCAATCCGAGCAGGAGAAGAACATGGGCGGCATGAAGAACTCCAGCAGCAGCAGGACGTCATGGCAGGTTTGACTTCAACAAGATAATCACGTCAAAGAGAGAGTCTTGGAATGGAAAGGACACGCCATATGGAAGTCCTAATCCTAGAAGGAAACACCAAGATGAAGGTCAGCAGCTGTAGGAGAGGAGATAAGATAAGGACAGAAAGATTTAGTCAAAGTAGGAATTCTAGTCTAAGTAGGAAATCAAGACAGACCAAGAATCCTAGTAGGATTAGGAAATATTGGGATAAGGTCTATCTTGATAATGTTTTAGTTGTGTTAGAAAATCTTGTTGACTTAGGAAAACATATCCTAAGTGGATAAGGAACCTAAGTACTAGTTGAATCAGGATAAGGCTGTCTAAATACTATAAATACTGCCCATTATTTGTGAGCAGAAGATATACTCCAAATTTTGTATATTTCTCATTCATTAATCAAGAATCAAGGTTAGCATTCTTGCTTCCATTCTTGTTTATATTTCGGTTATCTTTTAAGAGTTGTCTTAAGATAACTTGGGCTTAAGACAAGGTGAAGAGTTGTCTTTCTTGCTTAAGAGCTTAGGTTGAAGTTAAGAGTTGTCTTCTTCAACCAAGGCAAGTTTTGATAGGTTTATGAGCTGTCTTGCCTATCCAGCATATCTTTTATTCATTAGTTAACTCGAAGGACAGCTTAGGGTACGTAAATCTAAGAAAAGAACTCAAGAATCAAATGGGACAGCAAGTTAGGAGAGGTTTTAGTAGTTGTGCTGACCCCAAAGGTGTAGAAAAGTTGGGGAAACAAATTAGGACCCCAACACCAACGTGTCCAATGCCGCTGCCACACATGCAGGGATGTTCCGGTCGCTCCTGCAAGTTCGTACCGTGCACTGCCGAAAGTGCCTGATGCCTCTGCTACACCTTCAGGGATATTCTGGTCGCTCCCAAAAGTTCATCTTGAGCACTGCTGAATGCGTCCGACGCCTCTACTGCACCCGTGGGTATGTTCTGGTTGCTCTTGGAAGTTCATTCTGCTCGCTGCCCTCTATTGTGCCCATGGTAGAGCTTGACATTCCGGGGGGTAACCTTCCATATACGGCTTGGTATGGTGTCATCTTGATTGCCGCATGATAGGTAGTATTATACCACAGTTCTGCCCATGGTATGTACTTCTCCCAATCATTTTGTTGGTCATGGCAAAAACACCTTAAGTATTGCTCTAGGGTTTGATTGGTTACCTCACTTTGGCCATCTGTTTGTGGATGAAAGGTGGATGAGGCAACCAAGTTGCTGCCGAGCTGTGTGAAAAGCTCCTTCCAGAACTTGCTCATGAAAACAGTATCTGTATCGGACAGCAATGTCTGTGGTATGCCATGAAGTCTTACCACGTTTTTGATGAACTCTGCTGTGCCCACAGGGATATGCCAGTCACCCCCGGAAGTTCATCCCGCGCACTGCAGAACATGCTGAATGAATCTGCTGTGCCTACGGGGAAGTTTTGATCGCACCTGGAAGTTCATACTGCAGATTGCTGAATGAGCCTGATGCCTTCTTCGCACCTGTGGGGATGGTCCGGTTGGTCCTGGAAATTCATCCCGCGCACTGCCCAATGTGCCCAAAGCCTCTGCCACATCTACAGGGATGTTCTGGTCATTCTCAAAAGTTCATCCTGCAGACTACTGAGCGTGTCTGATGCTGCTTCCGCACCTGCAGGGATGTTCTGGTCGCTCTCGAGAGTTCATCCCGTGCAATGCCAAATCCAGCTGATGCCTCTGCTGTGCCAGTGGGAATGTTCTGGTTGCTCCCAATAGTTCATCCTGCGTGCTGCCAAATGCGCCCGATTCCTCTGCCATGCCTGCAGAGATGATCTGGTCGTGCCCAGAAGTTCATCCCGAGCACTACCGAATGTGTTTGATACCTCTATCAAGCCCATGTGGATTTTGCGGTCACTCCTAGGAGTTCATCCCTTTCACTGCAGAACGTGTCCCACCCCGTTGCCACACCCACGGAGATGTTTTAGTTGCTCCTGGAAGTTCATCCCGCGCACTGTCGAATTGTTGGGGTCCCGATTTTTTTCCCCAACTTTTCTACACCTTAGGGGTCAGCACGCCTACTGAAATCCTTCCTAACTTGCTGTCCCGTTTGATTCTTGAGTTCTTTTCTTATTTTATATCCCCTAAGCTGTCCTTCGGGTTAACTAATATATATAAAGATATGTTGGATAGGCAAGACAACTCTTAAACCTATCACAACTTGCCTTGGTTGAAGAAGACAACTCTTAACTTCAACCTTAGCTCTTAAGCAAGGAAGACAACTCTTAACCTTGACTTAAGCCCAAGTTATCTCAAGACAACTCTTAAAAGATAACCGAAATATAAACAAGAATAGAAGCAAGAATGCTTACCTTTGATTCTTGATTAATGAATGAGAAAATAACAAAATTCGTAGCTTATCAGCTCCTCACAAATAATGGGCTGTATTTATAGTCCTAAGACAGCCTTATCCTAATTTAACTAGTACTTAGGTTCCTTATCCACTTAGGATATGTTTTCCTAAGTCAACAAGCTTTTCTAAGTCAAATAAAACATTATCAAGATAGACCATATCCTTTGTGTCTTAATCCTACTAGGATTCTTGGTCTTTCTTGAATTCCTACCTAAACTAGAATTCCTACTTTATCTTGTTTTCTACAGCAGCTGGACTTCCTCTTGGCTTATCCTTCTAGGACTAGGACTTTGAATGCATATCCTTCTGCCCTTAGAATTCTTCTTGTCGCGCTTATCTTATTGCTACTGGAACTCATCATGAGTGTCCTACATTAATTAGCATTAAGTCAAATACTGGTTGGGCTTTACTGCTGGGCTGCATACTTTCTGTTGCTACTCTTGTTATGCACATTTTCTGGCCCATGCTCTCCTTTGTCGCCCCATTTTCTGCCCATTGCCTTTCCTTCATACTTAGGTTCTCAACACGAATGCGCCCAACGCCTCTGCTGTGCCGGCGGGGACATTCTGGTCGCTCCCACGAAGATGTTCCCGTCGCTTCTGGAAGTTTATCCCGTGCACTGCCCAATGTGCCCGAAGCTTCAGACTCGCCTGAGGGGATGTTCTGGTCACTCCAGGACGTTTGTCCCGTGCACTGACGAATGCGCCCAACGCCTCTGCGGTGCCTAGAGGGATGTTCCGGTCACTCCCGGAAGTTTGTCCCGTGCACTGCCAAATGAGCCCGACCCGCTGCTGTGCTTGGTAGGATGTTCCAGTTGCTCTCGGAAGTTCATCCTGCGCACTGCCAAATGAGCCTGACACGTCTGCCGTGCCTGCGGGGATGTTCTGGTCACTCCCTGAAATTCATCCCGTCCACTGCCAAATAGACCCAAAGCCTCTGCTATGCTCCCAGGGATGCTCCGGTCAATCTCGAAAGTTCATCCTATGCACTGCCCAACATGCCCAAAGCCCCTGGCATGCTCGGGGTAATGCTCCAGTCGCTCCCAGAAGTTCATCCCGAGCACTGCCATACATGTCCGATGCCTCTAACCAGCCTGTGGGGATTTTCTAGTTGCTCTCGGAAGTTCATCCCATGCACTGCAGAAACGTGTCTGGTGCCACAGTCATGCCTGGGGCATGTTCCTCTCACTCCTGGATGTTTGTCCTGCACACTGCAATGCACCCAAAGCCTCTGCTGTGCCTGTGGGGATGTTCCGGTCGCTCCCAGAAGTTTGTCACGCAAACTGCCAAACGTGCCTGACACTGCTGCCACATCAGTGGGGATGTTCTGGTTGCTCCCGGAAGTTCCTCCCGCTCACTGTACAATGTGCCGGAAGCCTCTCCCATTCCTGCGGCTATGTTCCGGTCACTCTCGGAAGTTCATCCCAAGCTCTGCTGAATGCAACCGATGCATCTGCCGAGCCCGTGGGGATTTTCCAGCCGCTCCACAAAGTTCATCCTGCCCACTGCCCAGTGTGCCTGAAGCCTTGGCTGTGCCTGCTAGGATGTTCAGATTGCTCCCGGAAGTTCATCCCGCACACTACTGAACGTGTCCAATGAAGCTGCTGCGCCCGAGGGGATGTTCAGGTTGCTCCCAGAAGTTCATTAGGCACACTGCCAAATGTGCCTGCGGGGATGTTCAGGTCACTCCAGAAAGTTTGTCCCATGCAATGCTGAATGCACCCAATGCCTCTGCCACAGCTGCAGGGATGTTCTGGTCGCACCTAGAAGTTTATCTCGTGCACTGCTGAAATGTCCAATGCTACAGCCGCTCCCACGGGGATGTTCCGGTCACTCCCAGAAGTTCGTCCCAAGCACTGGCCAATGCATCCGACGCCTCTGCTGAGCCTGCGGGGATTTTCCAGTCTCTCCAGGAAGTTCATCCTGTGCACTGCCCAACGCGAACGAAGCCTCTGCTGAGCCTGCAGGAAAGTACCAGTCGCTCTTGGAAGTTCATGCCATGCACTGCCCAACACGCCCAGTGGG
>BNST01003088.1:32500-37500 GCA_019650275.1 Xylocarpus granatum
GGATAGTCGCAACAAGAAGAATTCTAAGGGCAGAAGGATATGCATTCAGAGTCCTAGTCCTACAAGGATTAGGCAAGAGGAAGTGCAGCTGCTGTAGAAAACAAGATAAAGTAGGAATTCTAGTCTAAGTAGAAATTCAAGAAAGACCAAGAATCCTAGTAGGATTAGGAAACAAATGGATAAGGTCTATCTTGATAATGTTTTATTTGACTTAGAAAAGCTTGTTGACTTAGGAAAACATATCCTAAGTGGATAAGGAACCTAAGTACTAGTTAAATTAGGATAAGGCTGTCTTAGGACTATAAATACAGCCCATTATTTGTGAGGAGGTCATAAGCTACGAATTTTGTTATTTTCTCATTCATTAATCAAGAATCAAAGGTAAGCATTCTTGCTTCCATTCTTGTTTATATTTCGGTTATCTTTTAAGAGTTGTCTTGAGATAACTTGGGCTTAAGTTAAGGTTAAGAGTTGTCTTCCTTGCTTAAGAGCTAAGGTTGAAGTTAAGAGTTGTCTTCTTCAACCAAGGCAAGTTGTGATAGGTTTAAGAGTTGTCTTGCCTATTCAACATATCTTTATATATATTAGTTAACCCGAAGGACAGCTTAGGGGATATAAAATAAGAAAAGAACTCAAGAATCAAACAGGACAGCAAGTTAGGAAGGATTTCAGTAGGCGTGCTGACCCCTAAGGTGTAGAAAAGTTGGGGAAAAAAATCGGACCCCAACAAATTGGTGCTTTCGTTGAGAAATCAGCACAACCACCAGTTGAGAGGAAGCACAAACACCTCTACAAATTAGTGCTCTAGTTGAGACAGCAGCACAAACACCAGTCAATTGCAAGGCATCGAGGTTACCATGTCATCTCGGCAGCATTCACCCTCACTACAACAGCGAACTAAGGAGGACTTTGGAAGAATTCTGACCTTAGAGAGGAACCGACGCTTACTCAATGACCAGGTAAGTGATATCAAACATCAATTATCTTCTATCATCCATTCTCTTGAGCAATTGAAGAGAGAGACACCACGAGTGGCTGGAAAACAAGTCAAAACTGAGAAAGCCAGGAGCAGTATACTGCCACAGCAACCTAGAAGGCTGCATTCCTGGAGGAGGAAGATTTTCACCATGAGCAGCTTCCCTCTCAAGAAAGGGGGAGAGTGCACATGAGTCTAGGGTGCAGAAGGGAGGTGCCACCGAATTTGCACCAGCCCCATGACCCCTATGATGAATACAGCGATGATGAGGTCTTGGATCGAAGGCCAGCAGTGTGGCAGCCAAGGAGAATGCAGAGTTGTCATGAGGCAGAACGTTGGCGGACAAATAGGAGAGAGAATGGCAACACTACGACAGCCCAAGCCACTACACTAGGCCTAAGGTAAAAATCGAATTCCCAACCTTTGAGAAAGGGGATCCAACCGAATGGATCTCCAAGGCTGAGTTCTATTTTGAGAAACAAGGTGTTGAGAGGGGTGAAAGGGTTGATTTTGCATCCTATCACCTATGTGGGAGAGCCAACCAATGGTGGCGTCAGCTTAAGGCTACCTATGGCCAGAGAAGGTAGAAGGATTGGCTGGACAAGGTTCACACAAGAATTGATGGACAGATTCAGCACCTCCAGCATCACCAATATTTGCTCCAAGTTTGATGGGAACCAAGTCTTTCCTTCATCAAATCCAAAGAGTGCTGCACCAGTTCAGAACTTGGAATACTCATCTCTACCTCCTGAGATGCCAATCTGGAGAACAAGTGAAGACATTTCATCACCAACAATTCCAGTTGATGACAGTAGAGGAAAAGAATTGTGCACAGAAGATGCGTATGCATGTCCAAGTGAAGGCCACACTAAGGACACAAGTGCTCCAGGACAGGACTTGGTGTGTCCAAATGCCAAGATAAAGATGCAGATGTCTTGTGAAGAGTTAAACAATGCATCTACCAGACGTCCTGATTCATCCATTCATGTTCATGCTGCTACTTCTACATCTCTACCATATCAGTTGCAGAACAATGACTTAAGAGCTCCAATAGTTTCCACTGGGCTGCCGTCTACATCTTCATTAGAAATGACCAGGATGGAGAGACAGCATATTGAATTGGATGCAGGATTAATGGGTCTTCGAATGGATTGCAAGAACACTCCAATGCTTCTACAAATTATCCACCAGAAAATACTCTAACAAGGACTATGCAGGACCAATCTCCCTTGTTGGCTAAACCTGGATCAAAAGACAAAGTTTCTAATCATATTCCTATCCAGATTGAAGGACTTGCTGATCTTTCATAGACAACATCACAAGCTGCAAGAGAACAGACCTTTAGATCATTCATTGTTCAAACTGCAGCTGAAAATATGCATAGCATGCAGCAAGTTTTGCAAGGCACAAGTATTGATCAAATGCCATCATCTGCACCCGTGTTAGGTGTTCTGGACAGCAACCCTATTGCCAGCACAAACGCCCAAAGTTGCATGGATAGCAATGAGGAAGCCGAGGCAGTACACTCCCCGGATCATGCGGAAGAAGGTGAAATCAACTTGCTTGCAGTAGGGCAACCACCAAGCCTACTGCAATGAGGCTGTTCACAACCATAAACAACAAGAATGTTTTGGTGTTGATTGATAGTGGAGCCACCCATAACTTCATCAACACAAAACTGGTCAAAACACTTCAGCTATGTCCGAAAAAGATTGCACCCTTTGAGGTAAGAGTGGCAAGCAGACAGAAGCTCAAGTGCGCACAAGTAATCCAGGCAGTAGCTATGCAGATTCAAGGAGTCAAGATAGAGGCAGAACTGCATGTGTTAGCCTTGGCAGGCCTTGATGTGGTTTTAGGCAATGCTTGGCTTAAAACCATAGGCAAGATAATGTTTGACTACCAATCCATGGCCATGCACTTCCAATGGAAAGGGAAAGGACTGCACATGGGAAGGCATCCACCACTAATGCAGCGCATCATTGTGAGGTAGTACTTGATACACAATGTTTTGTGATTCTATTGGCCACAAAAGAGGAAAACACAGCCAAACATCCTACACACGAAGACATACCAATAGGAGTAAGGGATCTTTTGAGCAATTCGGAGATGTCTTAGGAGAGCCACAAGGACTACCACCCTCAAGACATTACAACCATGCCATCCCATTAATCGACGAAACCAAAGTGATTAATGTAGCACCTTACAGGTATGCACACTTCCAAAAGAACGAGATCGAAAGACAAGTGGAAGAGATGCTACAGCAAGGTATTATCCGACCTAGCACCTCACCCTTTTCTTCTCCCATTCTACTTGTTAGAAAGAAAGATGGAACTTGGAGGTTTTGCACCGATTATCGGCACTCAACCAAGCAACTGTCAAGGATCATTTTCCAATCCCAACAATTGATGATATGCTGGATGAGTTACATGGAGCAAAGCTGTTCACCAAGCTGGATCTCAAGGCGGGATATCATCAAGTATGCATGAAAGAAGAGGACGTGCAGAAGACAACATTTCGGACTCATAGTGGACACTACGAGTACCTAGTCATGCCCTTCAGATTATGCAACTCACCCTCCACCTTTCAAGCAGCCATGAACGACATCTTCAAACCTTATTTGCACAGGTTTGTCTTAGTTTTCTTTGATGACATTTTGGTCTATTCTAGGAACCATGATGATCACATAGAACACTTAGCAAAAGTGCTAGAAGTGTTAAGAAGAAATCGTTTTGTCATCAAGCCATCCAAGTGCACATTCATGCAAGAGGAGCTTGAATACCTCGGTCACATCATATCGAAGATGGAGTGAAGGTAGACCAATGAAAATAGGAGCCATGCAAACATGGCCAACTCCTAAGAGCATGAACTTTGGGGCATTTCTAGGTTTAACTTAGAGGATTTCTAGGTTTGACAGGCTACTATCGCCTGTCAGAACATGTGTAGGACAGGCTACTATTGTCTTCAAGAAAGAATGTCAGAACATGTCAATTTGTTCGCAAATACGGTGTCATAGCAAAACCACTAACGGATTTGCTAAAGAAGGGTGGATTCCTATGGGACAGAAAAGAGTGAAGATGCATTCAAGTTGTTGAAGCAAGCTATGTGTGAGACCCTAGTGTTAGCACTGTCCGACTTCAACCAAACCTTCAAGCTTCACACTGACGCATGTCAAGATGGCATAGGTGCTGTCCTCAGTCAAGCCAAAAGACCTATTGCATACATGAGCAGAGTCTTAGGGCCCATGAAGAAGGAATGGTCAGTATACGCCAAGGAGATGTTAGCCATCATCCATGCAGTCAAGGTATGGTGACCTTACCTTCTTGGGAAGAAGTTCCTGATCATTACAGATCAACAACCTTGAGAAGCCTCATGGAGCAGAAAATTACCACACCAGAAGCAGCAAAAGTTCCTTGTCAAGTTGCTGGGATACGAGTATGAAATAATCTACAAACCTGGCAAGGAAAACAAGGTGGCAAGCGCATTGTCCAGAAGCAATGGAGGTCAAGCGTTATGGACAGCATGTGAGCTTAATGACACATGCCTCACTGCCATTAGCGGAGAAGGAGTGGAATGTATGGGTAGAAATCAAGGAGGCAATAGAAATTGACCCTCAAAGCCAAGAACTCACAGAGAAGATCAAGAATTTCAACCCTAAGGAAGGAGGACATTCAGGATGGTTCCGTACTTGCATGCGGATCAGGCTATTCTTTTGGTCAGAAGGATTCAAGGCAGAAGTCAAAAAGAAAAACAGCAATTCTGGCGTTTGCCCATGGATAAAACCAGAAGATGGCAAGACCAAGGGATTGCTACAACCTTTGCCATTACCTGTACAAGTTTGGGAAGACAATAAATACATCCAGCAGCAGTTTTCCATATTTCACCTTGAGGACAAGGTGAGTCTTCAAGAAAGGGGGATTGTTGAGAACCTAAGTATGCAGGAAAGGCAATGGGCAGAAAATGGGGCAGCAAAGGAGAGCATGGGCCAGAAAATGTGCATAACAAGAATGGCAACAGAAAGTATGCA
>BNST01003088.1:42500-52504 GCA_019650275.1 Xylocarpus granatum
AGTTCTTTTCTTATTTTATATCCCCTAAGCTGTCCTTCGGGTTAACTAATATATATAAAGATATGTTGGATAGGCAAGACAACTCTTAAACCTATCACAACTTGCCTTGGTTGAAGAAGACAACTCTTAACTTCAACCTTAGCTCTTAAGCAAGGAAGACAACTCTTAACCTTAACTTAAGCCCAAGTTATCTCAAGACAACTCTTAAAAGATAACCGAAAATATAAACAAGAATAGAAGCAAGAATGCTTACCTTTGATTCTTGATTAATGAATGAGAAAATAACAAAATTCGTAGCTTATTAGCTCCTCACAAATAATGGGCTGTATTTATAGTCCTAAGACAGCCTTATCCTAATTTAACTAGTACTTAGGTTCCTTATCCACTTAGGATATGTTTTCCTAAGTCAACAAGCTTTTCTAAGTTAAATAAAATATTATCAAGATAGACCATATCCTTTGTGTCCTAATCCTACTAGGATTCTTGGTCTTTCTTGAATTCCTACCTAGACTAGAATTTCTACTTTATCTTGTTTTCTACAGCAGTTGGACTTCCTCTTGGCTTATCCTTCTAAGACTAGGACTTTGAATGCATATCCTTCTGCTCTTGGAATTCTTCTTGTCGCGACTATCCTATTGCTACTGGAACTCATCATGAGTGTCCTACATTATTAGGATTAAGTCAAATACTGGGTGGGCTTCACTACTGAGCTGCATACTTTCTGTTGCCATTCTTGTTATGCACATTTTCTGGCCCATGCTCTCCTTTGTCGCCCCATTTTCTGCCCATTGCCTTTCCTTCATACTTAGGTTCTTAACACGAACGTTCCTGACGCCTCCGCTGTGCTTGGAGGGATTTTCCAGTTGCTCCCAGAAGTTCATCCTGTGCACTATAGAACATGTCCAACGCCGCTGCCATGCCCAGGGGGACGTTCCGGTCGCTCCCAGAAGTTCGTCCCCCGCACTGCTGATCACACCTGACACCTTTGCCGTGCCCACGGGAAAGTTTTGGTCCCTCCCGAAAGTTCGTCCAGCAGGTGCATTTGGCAGTTCACAGGATGAACTTCCTGGAGTGACCAAAACATCCCACGGGCGCAGCAGCGGCATCAGATACATTCTTGTTGAGGACCTTAAGAGGCAAAGGGAGCATGAGCAAATGCGAAGAGGCGCCAAGCAGAAAAAGAGGCAGCAACAGGCAAGAAAGTGCAACAACAAGCTTGCATGTGGCATGCAGTGAAGCATGGCCAGGTTCTGATTCTGTCCTAATTGACCACGACATCCATGTCAAGAAGGACACCAGAATTGGCAGGATATGCATGATGCAATCCGAGCAGGAGAAGGACATGTACGGCATGAAGAACTCCAGCAGCAGCAGGACGTCATGGCAGGTTTAGCTTCAATGAGATGATCACGTCCAGGAGATGTCTTGGAATGGAAGGACAAGCCATATGGAAGTCCAAATCTTGGAAGGAAACAGCAAGATAAAGGTCAACAGCTGTAGGAGAGGAGAAAAGATAAGGACAGAAAAGGTTTAGTCAAAGTAGGAATTCTAGTCTAAGTAGAAATTCAAGAAAGACCAAGAATCGTAGTAGGATTAGGAAATATTGGGATAAGGACTATCTTGATAATGTTTTAGTTGTCTTAGAAAACCTTGTTGACTTAGGAAAACATATCCTAAGTGGATAAGGAACCTAAGTACTAGTTGAATTAGGATAAGGCTGTCCAATACTATAAATACAGCCCATTATTTGTGAGCAAGGGGATATGCTCCGAATTTGTATTCTTTTCATTCATTAATGAAGAATCAAGGTTAGCATTCTTGCTTTTATTCTTGTTTATAATTCAGTTTATCTTTTAAGAGTTGTCTTGAGATAACTTGGGCTTAAGGCAAGTTGAAGAGTTGTCTTCCTTGCTTAAGAGCTTAGGTTGAAGTCAAGAGTTGTCTTCTTCAACCAAGGCAAGTTGTGATAGGTTTAAGAGTTGTCTTGCCTATCCAACATATCTTTTATTCATTAGTTAATCCTGAAGGACAGCTTAGGGGACATAAATCTAAGAAAAGAACTCAAGAATCAAATGGGACAGCAAGTTAGGAGAGGTTTTAGTAGGCGTGCTAACCCCTAAGGTGTAGAAAAGTTGGGACAAGAAATCATGACCCCAACAATTTGGCAATGCACGGGATGAACTTCCCGGACCTATCGGTACATTCCCACAGGCGCGGTGGAGGGTTTGGGCACATTCGGCAGTGTGGGGGGCAAACTTTGGGGAGTGACTGGAACATCCCTGCAGTGCTGTAGAGGCATCAGGCATGTTCAGCAGTGCCAGGACGAACTTCCGAGAGTTACAGGAACATCCCCGCACGTGCGGCGCTGTCTGTGGACATATTCGCAGTGCATGGGATGAACTTATGGGAGTGACCGGAAATCTAAGCCAAGAAGAACTCCAGCAGCAGCAGGATGTCATGAAGGGTTTAGCTTCAACAAGTTGTTCATGTCAAGAAGAAGTCTTGGGACAGAAGGACATGCCATAAGGAATTCCTAATCTTAGAAGGAAACAACAAGATAAAGACCAGCAGCTGTAGGAGATAAGATAAGATAAGGATAAAGAAGTTTAGTCAAAATAGGATTAGTCAATCAAGAAGACCAAGAATCCTAGTAGAATTAGGAAACATTTGGATAAGGACTATCTTGATAAGATTCTAGTTGTCTTAGGAAACCTTGTTGACTTAGGAAAACTTGTCCTAAGTGGATAAGGAACTTAAGTACTAGTTAAATTAGGAAAAAAGCTGTCCAATACTATAAATACAGCCCATTATTTGTTAGCATGGACATATGCTCCGAATTTGTAAGCTTTTATTCATTAATCAAGAATCAAGGTTTGGCATTCTTGCTTATATTCTTGTTTATATTTCGGTTATCTTTTAAGAGTTGTCTTGAGATAACTTGGGCTTAAGACAAGGTGAAGAGTTGTCTTCCTTGCTTAAGAGCTTAGGTTGAAGTCAAGAGTTGTCTTCTTCAACCAAGGCAAGTTGTGATAGGTTTAAGAGTTGTCTTGCCTATCCAACATATCCTTTTGTCATTAGTTAATCCTGAGGGACAGCTTAGGGGACAAGAACCAAAGAAAAGAACTCAAGGATCAAATGGGACAGCAAGTTAGGAGAAGTTTTAGAAGTCGTACTAACCCCTAAGGTGTAGAAAAGTTAGGACAAGAACTCAGGGACCCCAACAGTGCGGCAGTGTGCGGGAAGAACTTCCGGGAACAATCGGAATATCCACGCGGGTGTGACAGTGGTGTCGGGTGTGTTTCGGCAGTGTATGGGATGAACTTCCGAGAGCAACCAGAACATCCCCACGGGCATGGTAGCGGCATTGGACACGTTTGGCAGTGTGCAGGACAAACTTCCGGGAGTGGCTAGAGCATCCCCGAGGGCACGGCTGAGGCTTTAGGTGCGTTGGGCAGCGCATGGGACGAACTTCTGGGATCGACCAGAGCATCCTCGCGGGCATGGTAGAGGCTTCGGGTGGGTTGGGCAGCGTATGGGACGAACTTCTTGGAGCCACCGGAACATCCCTACAGGTGCAGCAGAGACATTGGTTGTGCTTGGCAGTGCACGGGACGAACTTCCAAAATTGACCGGAACATCCCCATGGGCACAACAGAGGGCAGCGAGCAGAACAAACTTCCAAGAGCAACCGAAACATCCCCACGGGCACGGTAGAGGCGTCAAATGCATTCAGTAGTGCTCAGGAAGTGCTTTCGGGAGCGACCGGAACATCCCTGCGGGTGCAGCAGAGGCAGTAGGCGCGTTTGGCAGTGCACAGTATGAACTTGCAGGAGCAACCAGAACATCCCTGCAGGTGCGGCAGCAGTGTTGGACATGTTGGGCAGTGTGCGGGACGAACTTCCTGGAGCGACCAAAAAATCCCAGCGGGCCTGGCAGAGCTTCGGGTGCATTTGGCAGTGCACAGGATGAACTTCCGGGGAGCGAACGGAACATCCCTGCAGGCATGGCAGAGGGGTCAGGCACGTTTGTCAGTGCAGAGGACAAACTTCCGGGAGTGACCACTACATCGTCACGGGCGTGGCAGCGGTTGGGACACGTTCAGCAGAGCATGGGATGAAATTTTGGGAGCATCCGGAACATCCCAGTGGGTGCAGAAGAGGCTTCGGGCACGTTGGTAGTGCATGGTTTGAACTTCCGGGAGTGACTTAAACATCCCTGTGGGCCTGGCAAAGGCGTCGGGCACGTTCTGCAGTGCTCAGGACGAACTTCTAGGATTCATCGGATCATCCCTGCGGGCACAGCAGAGGCTTCGGGTGTGTTTGGGATTGCATAGGATGAACTTCTAGGAGCGACTGGAACATCTCTGCTAGTGTGGCAGAGGCTTTGAGCACGCTGGGCAGTGCACAGCACGAACATGTGGGAGCAACCGAACATCGCTGTGGGCACAGCAGAGGCGTCGGATGCATTCGGCAGTGCTTGGAATGAACTTCTTGTAGCTACCAGAAATTCCCCACGGGCGCGGCAGAGGCTTCAGGCATGTTAAGTAGGACACGGGGTGAACTTCCAGGAGCAGCCAAAACATCCCTGAAGGCACAGTAGAGGCGTCAGGCACATTTGGCAGTGCAATGGACGAACTTCTAGAAGCGACTGGAAAATTCCTGTGGGCACAACAGTGGCTTCAGCTGCGTTTTGTAGTGAACAGGACAAACTTCCAGGAGCGATCAGAGCATCTTTGTGGGCACGACAGATGCTTCAGGAGCATTTGGTAGTGCATAGGATAAACTTCTGGGAGCAACCGGAGCATCCCCGTGGGCGCAGCAGCGGAGTCAGGAACGTTTGGCAGTGTGCGGGATGAACTTCCAGAAGGGAATAGAACATCCCTGTGGGCACGGTAGAGGCATCGGACACATTCGGCAGTTCACAGGATGAACTTCCAGGAGCGACTGGAACATCCCTGCGGGTGCAGCAGCAGCATCGGGCAAACTTGGCAGTGCACAGGACATTCTCCCTGGAAAGACTGGAACATCCCTGCAGGCACATCAAAGGCTTTCGTTGCTTGGCCACACATGGGATGAACTTCCAGAGCCACTAGTACATCCCCGCAGGCGTGGCAGAGGCTTCGGTCATGTTTTGCAGTGCATGGGACAAACTTCGGGGGGCGACGGGAACATCCCCGCGGGCACTGCAGCGGCGTGGGATGCGTTTGACAGTGCTCAGGACAAACTTCTGGGAGCGACTGGAACATCCACGTGGGCACCGCAGGTGTCGGACGCGTTTGGCAGTGTGCAGACGAACATCTGGTAGCGACCGGAATATCCCCAGGCATGGCAGCAGCGTCGGGCACATTCGTGTTGAGAACCTAAGTATGCAGGAAATGATATGAGCAGAAAATGAGGCAGCAAAGGAGAGCATGGGCCAGAAAATTTGCACAACAAGCATGGCAACAGCAAGTGTGCAGCCCAGCAATGAGGCCTGGCCAGTATTTGACTTAATCCTAATCAATGAAGGACATTCGTGCCAACAGGAGTTCCAGCAGAAAAAGGATATTCACATCAAGAAGAACTCCAGCAGCAGTAGAACATCCATGTCAAGAAGAATTCCAGCAGTAGGAGGACATCTACTCCAAGCAGAGTTCCAGCAGCAGTAGGACATCCATGCCAAGGAGAATTCCAGCAGCAGCAGGACATCTATGCCAAGCAGAGTTCCAGCAGCGAGAGTACATCCATGCTAAGAAGAGTTCTATCAGCTGCAGGACACTCATGATGAGTTCCAGTAGCAATAAGATAGTTGCGACAAGGAGAATTCTAAGGGCAGAAGGATACGCATTCAGAGTCCTAGTCCTAGAAGGATTAGGCAAGAGGAAGTGCAGCCACTGTAAAATACAAGATAAGGTAGGAATTCTAGTCTAGGTAGAAATTCAAGAAAGACCAAGAATCCTTGTAGACTTAGGAAACATTTGCATAAGGTCTATCTTGATAAGGTTTTAGTTGACTTAGAAAAGCTTGTTGACTTAGGAAAACATATCCTAAGTGGATAAGGAACCTAAGTACTAGTTGAAAACCTTGCTTAAGAGCTTAGGTTGAAGTTAAGAGTTGTCTTCTTCAACCAAGGCAAGTTGTGATAGGTTTAAGAGTTGTCTTGCCTATCCAACATATCCTTTTATATATTAGTTAACCTGAAGGACAGCTTAGGGGATGTAAATATAAGAAAAGAACTCAAGAATCAAATGGAATAGCAAGTTAGGAAGGATTTCAGTAGGCGTGCTGACCCCTAAGGGGTAGAAAAGTTGGGGAAAAAAAAATTGGGACCATAACCACGATGATCATCTAGAACACTTAGCAAAAGTGCTAGAGGTGTTAAGAAGAAACCACTTCATTATCAAGCCATCCAAGTGCACGTTCATGAAAGAGGAGCTTGAATACCTCGGTCACATCATATCTGGAGATGGAGTGAAGGTAGGCCAATGGAAAATAGGAGCCATGCAAACATGGCCAACTCCTAAGAATGTCACAAAACTTAGAGGATTTCTAGGCTTGACAGGCTACTATCGCCGATTTGTTCACAAATACGGCACCATAGCAAAACCATTGACGGATTTGCTAAAGAAGGACAGTTTCCTATGGATAGAGAAGAGTTAAGACGCATTCAAGTTGTTAAAGCAAGCTATGTGTGAGACCCCAATGTTAGCACTGCCCGACTTCAACCAAACCTTCAAGCTTCACACTGACGCATGTCAAGATGGAATAGGTGCTGTCCTGAGTCAAGCCGGAAAGACCTATTTCATACATGAGCAGAGTCTTAGGGCCCATGAAGAAGGAATGGTAAGTATACGCCAAAGAGATGTTAGCTATCATCCATGCAGTCAAGGTATGGCGACCTTACCTTCTTGGGAGGAAATTCCTGATCATTACGGATCAACAACCCTTGAGAAGCCTCATGGAGCAGAAAATTACCACCCCAGAGCAGCAAAAGTTCCTTGTCAAGTTGCTGGGATACGAGTATGAAATAATATACAAACTAGGCAAGGAAAACAAGGTGGCAGACGTATTGTCCAGAAGCAATGGAGGTCAAGCATTGTGGACATCATGTGAGCCTAATGACGCATGCCTCACTGCCATTAGCGGAGCGGAGTGGAATGTATGGACAGAAATCAAGGAGGCAATAGAAATTGATGCTCAAAGCCAAGAGCTCATGGAGAAGATCAGGAATTTTGACCCTAAGGTTAGTAAATTCACCCTGAAGAACGGGTATATTTGGCACAACCAACAGGCGTATGTACCAAACATACCGGGACTAAGAGGGAAGATCTTGAATTACTTCCACAACTCACGAGAACTAGGACATTCAGGATGGTTCCATACTTACATGCGGATCAAGCTATTCTTTTGGTGGGAAGGACTTAAGGCTGAGATCAAGAAGCTAGTCCGAGAATGTGATGTTTGTCAGCGCACCAAACCAGAAGGTGGCTAGCCCAAGGGGTTGTTGCAACCTTTGCCAGTACCAGGACAGGTTTGGGAAGACTTAACAATGGACTTCATCACAGGAATGCCCAACAGCAAGGGTTACAAGGTGATATTAACCGTAGTAGAGTGCACACTTTGTGCCACTCAAGCAACCATACACGTGCAAAAGAAGTAGCCCAAGAGTTCATAAAAAACGTGGTAAGAGTTCATGAAAAGGTATAATAAAATTACAACCTCATATAGTTAAAAAGGTAATAGATTATAATGAAGATATAAGTACTAAGAAAGAGCTAGAAAGTTTCTTAGGAATTACTAAAAGAAAAATTAATTAGGCATTCTAACAGTAGACATAGAACTGCAGCTTTTATAGTACAAAAGCATGTAGAAAATTTACTAGGAGAAGTAGCAAAGTTATATTTTCGTCTAGGTCTTATCAGCCTCCAAGCTTCTGCCTGACTTACCTCTTTAAGAGTTTTTTAACCTAATACAAGTTTTCAGGAAAATTTGCTTAATCATAAAGGCTTTATACTCACACTTAGATCTATTTTATTCTAACTCTCTTCTGTTAAGTTTTTAGACTCTAAGATTTTTAATCTTACTCCTAGGACTTAGTCCGCTCCATAACTTTTACATTAACAGAGCCTGCCCGTTTTCAGCTAAAATCTTTTGAGTCCTTTAACTAAAAAGAGTTATAATAAATGGTTTCTCTAAACAGTTGTTCTTAGTTCTTTTATATTAAGCTATCAGACTTTCTGAATTTCAACTATAATACATAGGGCTTACAACTCCTACTGAGCTTCGTCAAGGCCGCCTAGTATTTCTGCTGAATCTTCATACAGTCTTTAAACTTAATCAAAAGTATTCAAAACAACAGACTTAGAGATAAAAAGTTTTTGCTCTGATACCAATTTAGGGTTGGTATCAGGAGAGGATTATTCTTTTAAGAGTTTTGCTCTGATACCAATTAAGGGGGCGAGGTACGGGAATCAGAAGAGCCGCAGAACAACCGCCAGAGCGCCGGGGAGCGGGCAATGCTGTCTGATAGAGATTGGGCATGGCTGTGGCATCCGACATGTTTGGCAGTGCACGGGACAAGCTTCAAGGACCGACCGGAACATCCCTGCAAGTGTGGCAGAGGCTTCGGGTGCATTGGGCAGTGCAAAGTCAAACTTCCGGGAGCCATTGGAACATCCCTGCAGGTGCAGCGGAGGTGTTTAGGTGCCCTTTCCATGCGTGGGATGAACTTCCAAGAGCTAACAAAACATCCCCCCGGGCATGGCAGAGGCTTACGGCACGTTCGGCAGTGCGGGGGACAAACTTTCGGGTGCAACTGGAACATGCCTGCAGGCGAGACAGAGGCATTGGGTGCATTCAGCAGTGCACGCAACAAGCTTACAAGAGTGACTGAAACATCCCCACGGGTGTGGCAGAAGCTTCAGGCGCATTTGGCATTGTGAAGGATGAAATTCCGGGAGCTTACGGAACATCCCTGCAGGAGTGGAGGAAGTGTCAGCCATATTTAGCAGTGCGCGGGACCTACATTCGGGGAACGACTGGAACATCCCCACGGGCACGGCAGTTGTCGGGCACATTTTGCAGTGTATGGGATGAACTTTGGCGAGCAACCGGAACATCCCTACTGGTGCAGCAGAAGCGTTGGCTGCATTCAGTAGTGCACAGGATGAACGTTGGGAGCGACCGGAACATCCCCGCGGGTGCAGTAAAGGCGTCAGGCGCGTTCAGCTGTGCATGGGATGAACTTCTGGGAGCGATTGGAACATCCCCGTGGGTGCAACATCGGCGTGGGAGCGCATTCAGCAGTGTGTGGGAACTTCCAGAAGTGACTGGAACATCCCCGCCAGCAGCATGGCAGAGGCTATGGGTGCGTTTGGCAGTGTGTAGGATGAACTTCCGGGAGCAACTGGAACATCCCCGTGGGTGCAGCAGTGGTGCTCGGTGCATTTGGCAGTGCATGGAACGAGCTTCCAAGAGCAACTGGAACATCCCCGTGGGTGCGGAAGAGGCATTGGGTACATTTTGCAGTGCACGGGACAGACTTCCGGGGCGACCGGAACATCCCCATGGGCGCAACATTGGCATGGGTGGTGTTTGGCAGCATGTGGTAGGAACTTCTGGAGCTACCAGAACATTCCTATGAGCACGGAAGCAGCATTGGGCACGTTTGGCAGTGTGCGGGATAAACTTCCGGGAGTGACCAGTACATCCCGCGGAAGTTGCGAAAGCGACCGCAACATCTCCATGGGCGCAGCAGAGGCTTCGGGTGCATTGGTCAGTGTGAGGGATGAATTTCTAGTAGTGATGGAAACATCCCTGAGGGCACGGCAGTGGTGTTGGGCGTCTTCGGCAATGTGCAGGACCGGGTGAGGCAGAGCCGTCGGGCACGTTCGGCAGTGCGCGGGATGAACTTCTGCTAGCGACCAGAACATCCCCATGGGCGTGGCAGCAGCATGGGCGCATTCTGCAGTGCGTGGGATGAACTTTCGGGAGAAAACACCAAATCCCCATGGGCTCATTAGAGGC
>BNST01003089.1:0-66947 GCA_019650275.1 Xylocarpus granatum
AAGTAGACTAGTCAGTCTTATTTTCCACACTTTTCTTGCAATTATGTGGAACATTCAAAGCCATATACGGAGCTGGAAGAAGGACTGACTCACTGCATAGTTATTAGTCCTCGTCATCGTCGTCTCTCTTTTTTTCTCTTTACGATAACATTGACAACTTGTGTGTCTGTGTCAAGACAAAAAAATAACTAACAAGTTCAATTTAAACAAACAAAAATATAGAAATACAACTTATATGAGTGGAGATAAAATTGGTAGTACACTTTTTATAAAATAGTTGTAATTTTTCTTGATTGGTCATATACCAAAAACCTGCAACTCTTTGCCACTGACGACAATCTTAATCATTGAAAAAAGCAGTAGAAATTTAGCTAAAGAATACGACTAATTAAGAGGGCCAAGGGTATTTGTGGAGGAAAGTGAGGAGTCAAATGAATTAATCAAAGAGCCGCAAGCATTCTTAAATTTAAACTAGTTATGGCCAATTCCTTTATTAAATCTTCTAAATGAAAATGCTAGTGTATTTAATGTTGTTATTAACATTTTATTATTTTTTTCAGAATTTTAAAACTTTCATAGATTACCAAAGATACATATTTTTTTTTATTTAATTCATTTGGCTTAAATTCCTAAACACTTTTGTAATTCTATTTTACAATTTAACTTTGACTTGGTTTATTGTTTATCCTAAAAATAGTTAAAAATTATTTCTAGGTATTTGAATGTTCTATTTTATTATTATTAAAAACTAAAATATCATTTGTATATACACTAAAATTTTTCATATTTGTTAAAAAAAATTATCCATTTTCCTTAGGTGGACAAATGGTGTATTTTTTTTAATCCAAATAGCAAAACATAAATGAAGTTAAAAAAAATAAAGGGCATCCGAATTCATACTTAAAATGGATACATGTAAAAAATCATAATATCTTTTATGCATCTTTTGTATTCTAATATCAAAACTCATAATGATAATACATAAAATTGAATTTATTTGATATAATTTTTAAATAGTATTTTTGAAAAATATTTGTAATGATAAAAGTAATATTCTTTACATTATACTTTAAAATATAAGAAATGTGTTTAGTAATGTTTTTTGACAATAATTTAATTTAAAAATAAAAATATAATTTGATTTAAATATTTAAAAATTATTAATATTGCAATCTCATAAGATATAGTTGTAATTCTACTTTGAAACTTGGTTTCTACCCGTTTAGAAGTTTTAAACTATAACTACATTGGCTTTGGCATGATTTTTCTGTAGAAATTTTTTTAAAAAAATTTTTAATTGTCATCGTAGAAGAGCTTTTAGAAGATTAAAAAAATTATTTTAATTTTTTTTTGGTCAAAAAACTTAAATTTTTAACCTTTAACAATTATAGAAGTTAAAATATTCTTATTTTATTTTAAAAATAATAATTCCTTTCTGTTTATAAATATAATGTTAAAAAAAATTTTAATTTGTATAAATATAATTTTTTTAAAAGATATTTACGATTACCAAATATATATATATATATATATATTATTGTTGCAACCAACTTAAAACTTTTTGAATACCAGGATTTTAACTCAGGCTGAGATTTTGATTAGCAAAATCTAAATTTACAATAAAAAAATTATTAGATAAAATATATATTTTTTAAAAAATATTAAATCTTTATCATACACAGTTGCCATACTGTTTTCCTCCTTGATTTAAAGTTGAATATGATTGCTATAAAACATTAATTGAGGAACCATTTTAGAAGTTGCTATTAAACGTTAATTGTGGAACCATTTTAGACGCCACTAAATTCAACAACTTGTTCCACGACTTGGAATAGTCGTTTCGGAATCTTCTGTCCTCTTTCGCAACCTCCCTTTCACTTCACTGGACCTAGTACCTACCACTAGGAAAACTCAAAGAAACTGGGTTTCTTTTTCTTTTTTTTTAAATTCAAGATAATATGTTGAAGCAGACAAGGAGGAAAATAAGAAGTCTTCCTCTACGTCTGCGACTTCGTCGTCTCTCCTGTGTCCCACACAAATCAAATTATAGCAAACGTTCAAACGAAGATTTATAAATACAGATTAAAAGAGGACGAATTCAAGAGCCACACAGTTTCTTATTGCTATCCATAGATGACAAACTGAGAAGAGGAAGAAAAGGGACGAGAATGAATACTCAACTGGGGTTACTGCTCATTCTGTTACTATGGGGAATCAATGCATTGGCTACTGAGATTGGATGCCCAGATACCTGTGGAAATGTCAGCATTCGTTACCCCTTTGGTATTGGAAAAAATTGCTCTTTTAATGAGTGGTTTGAAGTAACCTGCAACTCTTCTGGGGGTTTCCCAAATCGTCCTTTCTTAAGGAAGATCAACCTGGAACTACTGGAAATTTCAAACGGCTCGTTCAGGGGATCCGACAACGGTTACGGTCAATATTCCAATCATTTCTTCAGGTTGCGGTAAGAACAACACTAGCGTAACAGTTAGCCTGTCGGGAAGCCCTTTCTCCTTTTCATCATACAATCGATTCATTGTTATAGGTTGTGGAAACTATGCCACTATAACCAACGAGAACAATTCTGTTATTGCTGGGTGTATGTCTATTTGTAAAGGTGATCGGCAGGCTGAGAAAGAAGGTTGCTATGGCTTCAAATGCTGCCAAACAATGTTTCCTCCAAATCTTCAACTTTTCAAAGCAAACATATTCAACACTAGTGCCTTTGACAATACCTCCCGGAATGCGGGTCTGCCTTCATGGCTGACGAAGATTGGTTCGACTCAAGTTACCCGATACGCTCCAAAGCTTTAGTAGATAAACAGTATGTTCCTGCAGTGTTGGAGTGGGGAACATATAATGGATCATGTTCAGCAAGAATAGATAGTTCAAATACAGCCACTCAACATACCTTTGGGATACCACTAAGTCCAAGCTACCTTTGTCAATGCTATGCCCATAGCATTGATGGGGGAAATTGTTATGGTAAACATTTTGGCTGTTAATTAAAAATGTTATTCAGGAACGTAAATGAGCGATAGATGTTATATTTATTATAATTATTTTCTATGGACAGGTGAGCTGATTTGTATGAACAACAATTGCTCTCAGTGTCCTGCTGGCTACTATTCTTCGGGACAATCGTGCTATCCAATCCTCGACATTTAATCATTCTCGGGTAAAATTTAAAATTATCACAGGTACGATTATCTCTTATCTACTTCAGCTAGCTAGTACGTGTCTTCATGTTAATCATATGTTGAGGGCTTGGTTTGTAGGAATGGAAGATATTTTGAGTTTTATAACTTGAGAGGAGCTATTTGGTATATTAATGACAACTCTGGAGAAGAAAACTTGGATTTTGTTAGCTTTTTCTTTCATTTATTTGATTGATTGATTTATTTTTCCTTTTAGCTTACTTTAATTTCTATTGGGTTATATTTACAAATGTTAGTTTCCTGCATACTTATACCCTTACAAGGCCACTTTTAACCACGTACTATTTTTTTAAATATTTTTTTACTAATATTATAAAATATTTAGATTTTTTCACTAAATATCTAGGTATTTTCTCTCATAATATCTACTATAGTATATAGATATTTTAACTATAATATTTATTACTCAGATTTTTATCAGACGCACACAATATTCTACATTTTACTAGATTACAAATTACTTATTTTAATACTCCTCTTAATTTGTAATCTTTCAATCTTTTTATTGGTTGTTCCTGGTAGTAGCTTACAAACTGCTTGGAAGTAAATTTTCCCCAGCCATTTGTCCTAAAAACCAGAGCCTTTTCCCCCCTCTACTTTGTTGCAATTGCCTTGAATTTCTGAAAAATACTAAAACATTCCAGCTTAATTAAGAAAATACAACCACATATATACATATATCTTTTGTAGTCGCCACAAAGAGCAGAAAAAGTCTTTTTACAATTAATTGAAGGAGTTTGTGTTGGCCCACATATGTCAGTATGTGAAAATTTTCCTGTACACAACCCTCGCATGCTCTCTTTTTATTGTTAATAGAAGGGAGATCAATTGCCATATTTTCTGTTTTAATAAATGGGGAGATCTATATTTCAGATGTCCATACTTATACTAGTGCAGGTAGCATTGGTGGTGGGCTTGGAATGTTGTTATTATTGATAGGAGCATGGTGGTTGCACAAGTTTGTAAAAAGAAGGCGGCATATCAAGCGCCAGCAGAAATACTTCAAAAGAAATGGTGGTTTATTACTGAAACAAGAGTTATCTTCCAATAAAGGCAACGTTGACAGAACAAAATTGTTTACTTCAAAAGAGTTGGAAAAGGCCACCGACAACTACAACGCTAACAGAATCCTTGGTCAAGGAGGACAGGGCACTGTTTTCAAAGGGATGTTGGTGGACGGAAGAATTGTTGCCGTTAAAAAATCCAAGATAGTTGATGAGAGTAAAGTTGAGGAATTCATCAATGAGGTGGTAATTCTGTCCCAAATTAACCACAGAAATGTGGTTAAGCTATTGGGATGTTGCTTGGAGACAGAAGTTCCCCTTCTCGTCTATGAATTCATTCCCAATGGAACTCTGTTTCAGCACTTGCACCATCAAACAGAGGAGTTTCCAATCACGTGGGAAGTGCGTTTGCGCATTGCCGTTGAAGTTTCGGGTGCTCTATCCTATTTACATTCAGCAGCTTCAATGCCCATTTATCATCGAGACATCAAATCTGCAAACATACTTTTGGATGATAAATATCGAGCCAAAGTCTCGGATTTCGGGGCTTCAAGATCTGCGACCGTTGATGAAACCCATTTGACTACTCAGGTTCAAGGAACTTTCGGATACTTGGATCCCGAATACTTTCGATCAAGTCAGTTTACAGATAAAAGCGATGTTTATAGCCTTGGAGTCGTTCTTGCTGAACTTTTGACGGGACAAAAATCGATTCGTTCAACCAATGCTGAGGAGGATAGAAGTTTAGCGGCATATTTTCTCTGTGCAATGAAAGAGGACCGTCTGTTTGAAGTGCTTGATTCTCGAGTTCTCGAGGGAAGGAAGGAAGGAAGAGATTATAACGATGGCTAGACTTGCACAACGATGCTTGAATCTTAATGGAAAAAAGAGGCCGACAATGAAAGAAATAGAAACTGCATTAATGGGAATTAGAGCATCAAATCATGGAGATTCCATATTGCCACCAAAGATTGAAGAGATGATTGAATATGAAGATGGTGACATAATTGCACATGGTTTGGAAACTGGTTCATCTTCCACTGGAACTGGGTCATTCTTTAATTCTAGTTCTGCTTTTTCCGTAGATGCAGACCCTTTGATTTCAAACAGGTGGTGATAAGAGAGAAATGTCTTCTACATGTATCAATAATTTGGACGCCATTTTTTTCTTTGTTTTCTTTTTATTTCGGTGTGTAGTATTCTGTTATGTAATAATTCTCGATTTCCAGTGAAATCGTGTTTGTTGGGTTGTGTTTTTCCATAATGTCAGTATTGTAATATTTTCTCCCCAAAGAATGTCTGTTCATAAAATATTTCTCAAGTAATATTTTGTAATGCTTGTAATACCACACTCTATAATAATTAATATTTTATTAATTTAAAATTATTTATTATTTACCAATTAGATATAAAATAATGTAATAAATAAGATTTTAAATTATAAAAACTTACCATCTAATTAATGATTTCATATTATTTTCTCATAAGTTAAAATATTAATAGAAACAATGATTATGATCCAACAACGATATCGGTTGCTTGAGTAAAACTGAAAGCTTCTACAATATTCGGCTTGTTTTGTTTTCAAACCAGTTGATGAACATTGGGTCAAAATTCGATAAAAGTTTTGGAAAAGGACAAAAAAGGCTGAAAAAATTATCATCTTTGTCTCAATTTAGTAAGAGCTCCTTTGTTTCTTGGCAAAATCAAGTTTTATACAAGCTGCGAAAGGCTCCAGAAAAATCTGGAGATGCTAACAAAAAAGAATACTCCCTCCCTATGAATTCCAACTCAGCTAACTTCAATCCAACTCATCAGCTTCACTCGTACACTCTCCAATCCAGCTTCATTTGCTTCACAGCTTCACTTGTACACTTTATCATCCCCCCTTGAGCTGAAGTACTTGAACATTGTGAAAGAACTTTAAGCTAGTTTCGAAGATAAGAAAACTGAAAGTATGTCAAAGGGTTTGTGAAAATGCCAGCTATTTGCTGGTAAGAAGGAATATATCTGACTTCAAGTTGGTTCTGAAGAACTTTATCTCTAATGTAGTGAATATCAAGCTCAATGTGCTTAGTGACAGCATGAAAAACAGAATTATAAAATAGTTATAATTTGTGTTGACTAGTCATATACCAAAAACCTGCAACTCTTTTGCGACTGATGCGATCGGAGTACAGGTACATGTCAATTATTGGCAGAAAAAAAAAGGGAAAGAGTGGAAATTTAGCTAACGACTAAGACTAAGATAAGAGGGCCATTGCACATGTGGTGGAAGTGAGGAGCAAATGAATTAATCAAATATCCATGCACTTTCTTAAATTTAAAATAGTTATGTCAAATTCTTTTATTAAATCTACTAAATGAATTAATTTCATATCTTCAATATTAAAGTATTTTTTGACCATTTTTGTTTACATACTGTGTAGAGGTCTTATAAGATTACCAAGGTTTAGTATAAATTTTCTAACATCATTTGATAGTCCTAAAAACTTTTGTAATTCTTTTGTATCGTTTTACTAATATGATCTCACAATTTAACTTTTACTTTGTTTGCTATTAATCTTAAAAACTTAATTTATTCTTTATAAAAACTCAATAAACTCATTTTTTTATTAGTAACAATTTCATTATTAAAAAATTATTAAATGTTATTTTTCATTCGTTATTTTTGCATATTTATTAAAAATTTTATCCTTTTTTTTGTAAGACAAATGATACTTTTAAAAAAAATTAAATATAAATAATATTATCTCATTTCAGTTATATATAATATATAAAGTCCTACTAAGAAATAATTAAAAAGACATATTCTTAAAAAAATTTTATACAGTATTTAAGTGTTACGAAATTTTTTAAATAAACATAAATTCATCTTATACTATACCATGTATGTACATTTTATATAAGTATATTACATACAAATATATGTGTATTTTATATATAAAAAAATTAATATACTTATTTGTTTAAAACTCATTATAATTTATTATAATTTTAAATAATTCAAGAATTTGCATTTAAGGAATAGTTTTGGCTGAACTTTCTACTATCAATTGGATTGTTAAACATTAGAATTTTTTTAAAAAAATTTATTTTATTATTTTTAATTTTAAGATTTATTTTAGAGATTTATTAGTTATTCATAATTATAAATATTTAACTCATTAACTTATTTATAAATTTTTTTTTAATTTTATGAAAATTTTTTAAAATTATATAAATTTTATAAATATTTTAATATTATTCGATACTATATAAATATTTTAATATTATTCGATACTATAAAATTTAGGAACGTCACAGTCAACTAGAATGTTAGGTATAGAAGCATTAAATTGGGCTTGGACAAAAGAACAAAAAATTGGCAAGTAAATGTTGTGTTTCTCTTGCATGATACATGGAGAAAACCCATGTAAATTTAGAAAAGTCATCCACAATTGTCAGAAAATATTTAGCACTAGAAGGAAAGCAATTTTGTAAGAGCCCAAATGTTACAATGAATTAATTCAAATGGTCTAACAGACAAAATTAAACTCGTAGAAAATGGAAGCAGACTCGTAGAAGGAAAGCATTATTGGACTTGAAAGGAAAATTTTAAAAAATTTTTGGCCATAAAGTCTAAGCTAGAGGAAGATAAATGCCCCAATCGGTAATGCCACACGTCAGAGAAGAAAGTAACCTGAGATAAGATGAATGCTTGACAATGGCTGCTGCAGGTCGACGTTTATGTTTTGGTTTCTCCGCAGGCATCGCAACCGAGTAATAGAGTTCGTCTCGCTGTTTGCCCAAGTACAATTTTAAAAGAAATAATTGAATTCAAAGTTAAAGTCTTAGTAGATGTAATCGGAGCCTGTTCTCCACCTGGCATAACAACTAGGGGCAAAAGTGTGTTTCGCTACTATTGACAAGTTGAAGATGAAGTAATGAGGCCTGCTGAACCACCATCGATGATTAATTGAGGATAATGTATCAATGCTTGTGACAAACTTGAAGAAGCACTGGTAGCATTAACCTTAGGATTAGTTGATTGTAATGTCCCTTTACCCTATGATTAATAATATCTGTGGGCTTTGCATATCAGAAAGGCAGTTCATAGCTGATTAATTTCCTGCATCATTGGACCATCCTTGACATTGCTGACCTAAGACTGATGGCGATTGTTATGCTTAGAATAAGCGTCTCCTTAATTAAACTTGGTGGCTGCATGTTTTGGTTGTCCTTGTTGGATACCCATTTAACTTTCAACTTCTCTCGTACACGATGGTCTTGGTCCCAGTAAGAACAATGTAAAGGTTTGCAATTCGATAAGTTAGAACGAGAAGAAGAACCCTGTCCATGCCAAATAGCCAAAGCTGCCGATTCATCCCTTCATACGGCCATGGCAAAGTCTCCGTCGTCTCATAGGCAACGCCCACGCTTCATTGCTTTTCTTCCTGTTTAATGGAAGAGTAAGCCTGTTTAACATCAGGCATCGATTTCATCGATAGGATCTATCCTGGGATTGCAATGTATGACTCATTGAGTCCTGTGAGAAATTGCATTAATCCGTTTCTTTTATTGTTTGCCCCACAAGAACAAACAGTGTCGTTATAGAAGCCTAATTCATCCCATAATCTTTTTAGCCTTGTGCAGTATGCTGCAACAGCCATCTGATCTTGAGCAAGACAAGTGATGGCCCTCTCGATCTAAAAAATACAAGGGGCGTTGCATTTGAGAAAAACGACCCTGGAGGTGTCTTCCCATACCTCCCGAGCATTGGTTGAAAAAACAACGCTATTTGCAACATCCGGTGTACGTGAATTAAGAATCTAAGCTAAGACCATATCGTTGCATCTGTTGCATGATGCATAGTCGTCTAGTTTGGTTGTGGTAGACGGCATTGTGGTGGTACCATCCATAAAACCCAACTTGGATTTAGCATTCAAAGATATGACCTTGATGGGCTTGGAAACAAGAATCATTCCGGGATGTTTAGAATGGTGAAGTGAAAAAGGATTGGAGGCATCAGACTTGCCTCTATTCAAAGGTTGCTCGTTCGTCATGATGATGGAACACAGCGATAAGAGAAGGCAAAAAAAAAGATGGCAGAAAGCTAGGTATCGTTCCCTGCTCTGATACCATGAGAAAAAGGAAAAAAGATTATGCCTTCTTATTAATTTTATTGAATCAGAAGAAAAAGTTTTACAAGTATTTCACTACAATGCTAAGCTGCTGTAAGTATAAATGGGAGGATATCATTGACCTTCTCTTCACATACCTGCAGTCCAGCCCCAGCCAAAATTGCAAGTCTGATTTCTTTTATATTACATCCAAGTATCTGACAGTATTCTTTCTCTGGCGTTATTTTTCTGCATCTTCTAACCGAGTAATGTCATAAATTTTAGAAAGCACGAAAAATTCTTTGTCCTGATCTCTCTGCACATTAAAAGTACTAATATGATAATGTGCCCGAAAGGAGAGTTCATAGCTGAAACCCTTCACATATGATGAGCTCTGTAACTTCATAACAAGCCATCAGGGAGACTCTCGCACAGAAAGCATTAGAACAAATTGAAAGATATTGGAGCAGTGGATAATCCAAAACAAGGCACCCTATTTTAAAAACTGAATCGAACTAAGATTGAATACAATTGTAAAATAGAGTACCCTATTAAATAAATATATTTTAATTTCATACAGAATCAGAATCGATTTTACACACCTCTAATTAAATCTCAAAGATACTTTCAATAGTTGTTATATGTCTATAAGTTGAATATGGAGATTCGAAACTATCATTGCAACTCTTTAAATTGGTAGTTAAATCTTAATACGTGCTTCTAATGGTTATCATATGTTTTACAAATTAAATGCAGAGATTCAGTTGTTAATACATGTTCAAAAATTCTCCTCTTTAAATTTTTTTCTTTAATTTTGATAGAATATAAAAAGTAATCCATCTTAGATTAATGGAATAGACTCCGAGTTAGACCAATGCGTGAAAGACATAAATCAATCACCAACAGCCGTTAAACATAACGGCCTTCAAACTGCGTTGTTGTACAATCTTCACTGTGCACAAAAGAATTAACCGTTACGGATAACTGATTCATCAATCCGTAAAAGAATATATTAGTTACTAATACTTTAAGCATCTTAATTAATTTCATATCTTCAATATTAAGTATTTTTTGACCATTCTTGTTTACATACTGTGTAGAGGTCTTACAAGATTACCAAGGTTTAGTATAAATTTTCTAACATCATTTGATAGTTCTAAAAATTTTTATAAATTTTTTTGTATCTTTTTACTAATATAATCTCACAGTTTAATTTTAACTTTGTTTACTATTAATCCTAAAAATTTAATTTATTCTTTATAAATAAACTCAATATAACTCATTTTTTTTATATAGTAACAATTTCTTATTATTAAAAATTATTAAATTTCTGTATTTTTTGATTTTTATATTTTTTACATATTTTATAAAAATTTTATCCTTTTTTTTAAGACATATGATACTTTTAAAGAAAATTAAATATAAATGATATTATCTCATTCAGTTATATGTAATATATAAAGTCCTACTGAGAAGTAATTAAAAAGATATATTCTTAAAAAAATTTAAAAGAATTTTATGATAATATTTAAGAAGTATAAAAGAAATTTTTTAAATAAACGTAAATTCATCTTATACTATATCATGTATAATATAATATTTTATATAAGTGCATTTTATAAATATTATATATATATATTTTAATATTAAAAAAAACTAATATACTTATTGCGTTTAAAACTTGCTATAATTTATTATAATCCCAAATACTTCATGAATTTGCATTTAAGGAATAGTTTTGGCTGAACTATCATATTATTAATTGGATTGTTAAACATTAGAATCTTTTTAAAATTTTCTTTCATTTCATTGTTTTTTTATTTTAAGATTTATTTTATTTAACGATTTATTAGTTATTTTTAATTATAAATATTTAATTATTTTATTTATTTATACGTTTTTTTTAGTTATATGAATTTTTTTTAGAATCATATGGGTTTTATGAATGTTTTAGTATTATGATTAATATTAAAAATATAATTTGATTAAAATATTTAAAAATTATTAAAATTGCAATACCGTAAGATATAGTTGTAATCCTACTTTAAAACTTGGTTTCTACGGGTTTAGAAGTTTTGAAATATAACTGCTGTGGCTTTGGCATAGTTTTTCTATAGAAAACTTTTTTAAAAAAATCTTTTTGGTGTTCTTTAATTGTAATCGTAGATAGAGCTTTTTAGAAAATTAAAAAAAATTATTTTAAACTTTTTTGTTGGCCATCTCAAATTTTTCAACTTTTAAAAAAAATTATTTTAATTGGCAGTCTAATTTTCCACACTTTTCTTGCAATTCAGTGGACCATGCAAAGCCATATACGGAGCTGGAACAAGGACGGACTCACTGCATAGTTATTAGTCTTCGTCATCGTCGTCTCTCTTTTTTTCTCTTTACGATAACGTTGACAACTTGTGTGTCTGTGTCAAGACAAAAAAATAACTAACAAATTCAATTTAAACAAACAAGAATATAGAAATACAACTTATATGACTGGAGATAAAATAGTTATATTTTTTCTTGATTGGTCATATACCAAAAACCTGCAACTCTTTGCCACTGACGACAATCTTAATTATTGAAAAAAACAGTGGAAATTTAGCTAAAGAATACGACTAATTAAGAGGACCAAGGGTATATGTGGAGGAAATTTACCTATGAAGTGGAAATTTTAACGTTTAATAGCAACTTATAAAATGGTTCCTCAATTAACGTTTTATGGCAGTCATATTCAACTTTAAATATCAAGGAAGAAAATAGTACGGATATAAATTTAATATTTTTTAAAAAATATATAGTTTATCTAATATTTTTTTATTGTAAATTTAGATTTTGCTAATTAAAATCTCAGACCTGAGTTAAAATCCTGGTATTTCAAAAAAATTTTATGGTTGGTTGCAACAATAATATATATAGATATATATATATATATATATATATTATTATATAAATATTTAAAAAAATTATATTTATATAAAATAAATTTTTTTTAATATTTTATATTATTTTTTAAATTAAAAATAAAATTATTTTTAAAACTTATAATCTTTTAAAATATTTTATTAAATATTTGAGTACTTTTTGGTTAGTTAAAATAATTATTTTTTAATCTTCTATATGCTTTCTATCAATGGCAAATTATAAAGATTTTTTTAAAAAATTTCTAAAAAAAATCATGCCAAAAGCCACTGTAGTCATAGTTTTAAAACTTTTAAACTGGTAGAAACCAAGTTTCAAAGTAGAATTACAACTATTTCTTATGATATTGCAATATTAATAATTTCTAAATATTTAAATTAAATTATTTTCTTATTCCCTGTTAGTCTATGTTGATACAATCAGATTTAATCCGTCCAGGTATAAGAAAAAGCTTAAGGTGGATAAGATGTTGCCTGAAGACTTGTTTGACCAGTTAGAACATGAGCCGCTTGACTTGCTTGATAGGTAGAAAACGAGGTCAGCTCTTAGATCTGGGCATCGTCTGAAACAGAAGACAGAATCAGATGATGAGCCAGAGATTGACTCTGAGGGCCGCCGGGTAATTCGTGAGGGGCAGGGAGGGAAACCAAAGAAGGTGATGATTCCTTCTGACCCTGATTCAGATGGAAGGAGCGAAGGGGACAGTATTATTATGCCTACAAACGCTTCAAGGAAAACCCAGAAGAAGGTGATAAAGTTAATGGACAAATATTCAGCATAAATAAAATGGTAATTATTTAATAATTATTATTTTATGTATTTTAGTCCTTATACTTAAATACAAAAAGTTTACTTAACTATTAAATAAATATAATTAAGTATAAATTTAAAAACTTAATATAATTATTCAATAATTATACATTTGTATTTAAATCTCTGATAATTTATATTATCAATTTGGTTTATATTATTTATATTAAATTATATTATAATATAAAATTATAAATTTTTTTAAATAATTATAAAATTATATATTATTTATATATATATATTTATTTATTTATTTATATGTTATCTCAAAAGTATTAATTTTTTTGTTGATAATTTATTTTTTCTCTCTAATATTTTTTAGTGCCTTTGGTTATTGGTGTGATTATATAAGTTCATTGTATAATCGCAATGAAGTTATTTTGAACTTTTTGGGTTTTGAATAATTTGAAAATTTTAACGACTATAATTAATATCTAATAATATAGTATAATTCTTGAATCACAAGTATATACTGCATAAATAAAATCTTTTCGTCGTTAAATTCTAATCGATATGTGTTGAACTCGTTGCAACAAATTTTTTCTTGTGACATTTAATTATACTAATTATCGATGTTCATTTGGGAACTTGAATTCGAATCAAATTGGCAAAAATTTTAATTCTATATCAAGCTAATAAATCTCGCCGACTATTATTCATTTTCAAATATAAACAGTACGTGATCAAACCGGTTTTATCATACAAAATGTGATTAATCTTATGCTTATATCTTATATAAACTATGTGTATGCATACTAAATTCTATTATTATATCTTAGGTCAAAAAGATAACATTGCATGTTAGTACAGTTTTATAATAAATGATTAACTACACACAAAATTCTGGCAAAAACAGAAAGTGTGACACCTGATATTTAACATCATCTAACAGAACTTAGAAATTCTGATGCAAAACAAATCTTCCCTGATCAGAACTGTCCCGTAAAACTCTGGACTGCTCTTTCCTCCGTATCCATCAGAAGAAACAAAAAAGTTTTCACATTTGGTATTGTCATAAAGACCGTTCAAGGAAGAAAAAATCTTCATTAACATCTGAATCAACTCCTTCATGTCCATCAAACTCGCAGAGCCCCAAAACAATCTCGATTGGAAGTTCATCGTTCACTACAAAATCATCATCGAATAGATTTCCATCCATACAGAAGGACTTTGATACAGGAACTTTTGTTTCTGCTGGTTCTATTCTATGATCATCTTCCATTTCTAGTGGTACCACTTTCACTGAATATTTGTTTGAATTTCTCAACCACGAAGGCATACGTTCGATTTGCTTGGCATCCTTATTATTGATTCTTTGTTTCAATTCCAATATCTTTGATGCTGTCGATCCTGAGATAAGCACAATTTTCTCTCACAACCATTCTTTGGATGCAATTTCCGGGCATGAATTTGTATTCCGGTGGATTCAGTTGAGGTCTGCTCAGGAGTTCTAACTTTTGTCAAGCTGTTGAGAACCTAAGTATGAAGGAAAGGCAATGGTCAGAAAATGGGGCGACAAAGGAGAGCATGGGCCAGAAAATGTGCATAACAAGGGTGATAACAGAAAGTATGCAGCCCAGCAGTGAAGCTTAACCAGTATTTGACTTAATCGTAATTAATGTAGGACACTCATGATGAGTTCCAGTAGCAATAGGATAGTCGCGACAAGAAGAATTCTTAGAAAACAAGATAAAGTAGAAATTCTAGTCTAGGTAGGAATTCAAGAAAGACTAAGAATCCTAGTAGGATTAGGACACAAAGGATATGGTCTATCTTGATAATATTTTATTTGACTTAGAAAAGCTTGTTGACTTAGGAAAACATATCCTAAGTGGATAAGGAACCTAAGTACTAGTTAAATTAGGATAAGGCTGTCTTAGGACTATAAATACAGCCCATTATTTGTGAGGAGCTGAGAAGCTACGAATTTTGTTATTTTCTCATTCATTAATCAAGAATCAAAGGTAAGCATTCTTGCTTCTATTCTTGTTTATATTTCGGTTATCTTTTAAGAGTTGTCTTGAGATAACCTATGAATTCACATCGTATTCACTGCTTGGATTGAATGATTCAATGTTGAAAACCCATTTCAATATGTGCAATTGTGAAAGGATGACGTCCATAAATAATTAAGATTCATTTTAAAAGTGAGTCAAATAATAAAATTCAAAACCCATTGAGTTTATCAAAGTATTCGGAAGGCAACAAATGATCGACTTCCAACAACTTAATCAGATACAAAAGTTTAGGTGATGAAAGCAATGAGTGCGGCCATAAAGTATTCCTCAACGTAAAATGTATTGCCAAAAAACCCTGAAGGGCTGTCATCAAAACATGACACTTTCGGAAAATTCAAACTTGTTTGGGCTGAATCAAGTTATTATCGAATTAAATGAGATTGAAAAATAGAAAAAAAGGAAAGAAATTATACCCTTTTGTTTACAAAAGCTTGGAATATCATATTGATGAAATCGAAGGACCGTCAGGAAAACTTCTTAACACTTCTATCAGCACGACTTTCAAACAATTAAAAACACTTTTTAAATAATATACATATTGAAAAGCAATGGTTTAAGGGATCTAAAGAACATGATACCAGCTCCAAACATTTAAGAAATATCCCAACATTTACCCTTAAATTTCACAAAAATCCAAAGAAAAAGCCGAAAATATAAAAACTATTCATTCTTGATTGATGATTACAATGAACTGGACACTACTATCCTCCTGTAGAAAACATTCACAGATGATTTATGCACAAATAAAAATGAAAAGAAGTATTGAAAAATACCTGGAGGAATGAAGCCGAGATAAACCAGACCGAGAAAGCCAAGAATGGAGAATACCAATATCTGCAAATATATATATATATTATATATATATATGAAATTGTAATAAAGCATATAAATGTTTCTTGTCTGTAATTTGCCAAATGTGGAGGCTGGCGAGCTTCGTTTTTGCGGCTCTCCTTTTTCTGATAATTTATGACTGTATTTATTGTAACTTGCTTAAACGATTTTCATTGTTTTCTTTTTCTGACAAGAGAAAAAAAAAGAAAAGAAAATTTCTAAAGATTTCGTAAAATAGAACAATCCAAAGGTTCTATACTGATTTTAGAATTAACAACTCCGTTAATATCATTAATTAAAATGGAACGGACTAACAAGGTTAGCCACCCCAACAATTTTCATAATTAAATACTGTTACTGTAGAAGATCATGATGTCTTTTATGCATCTTTTTCAATATAATTTTTAAATGGTATAATTCATCAAAGCAAACATTTTGACAATCATTATTTCTCATATAAAAATAATCTTTTTTTTAAAGAATTAAATGCAATTTTTTTCAATCTCTATATCTCCAAATTCATTTGGTCAAAATTTCTTATTTTTATATATTTTACTCGCAGCTGAAAATCTTGGTGTTTATTTTAATCAATTAATTAATTAATTTGTTGTGAAGTAATATTATTATTATTATGGTATGTTAAAGTTGATTGATAATTGATTATTGTTATTATTATTTGTTATCTTTTATTTTGTTCTAATATAAATATACAAAGGTGTTCTTAAAAATGAAAAGGCATATATATTTATTTTTCATATAACATTAATTGTAACAAAATTCTCATTTTTAAAGTTTGCTTCATTTAAATATTTTTAAAGATGTCTTATTATTTATTTGACATTAAAAAGTGAAGAGAAATGTTTATATAACTTATGATTTTTTAATACTTTTTTATTTATTTTAAAAATAAAATAATTTAATGTTTATATTCAAATTTCAATTAAAGAAACAAAAGAATGAACTTTCAATCAATTTATTATTATTAATCTTCCACTGGAACTGGGTCATTCTTTAATGCTAGTTCTTCTTTATCCGTAGATGCAGACCCTTTGATTTCAAACAGGTGGTAACAAGAGAGAAATGTCTTCTACATGTGTCAATAATTTGGACGCCCATTTTTTTGTTTGTTTTCTTTTTATTTCGGTGTGTAGTATTCTGTTATGTAATAATTGTTGATTTCCTATGAAATCGTGTTTTTTGGGTTGTGTTTTTCCATAATGTCAGTATTGTAATATTTTCTCCCCAAAGAATGTCTGTTCATAAAATATTTCTCAAGTAATATTTTGTAATGCTTTTAATATTCAATTTAAGCAATTCTTAATTCTTTTTTTGTATGATAATACAAAATGCCATCGCTTCTCGTAATTCTTTTTCTTTGTATGATAATACACAATGCATTGGTGCTCTGATCTCTACTGATGCCATCGCTTCATAACCGAATGCTAACGAGAAAGGGACATTTTGGGTTGCTATTTTTAGTGTTGTTATGTATGACCATAAGACTTCTGGTAACTCCACCCAAGCTCCCTTCCGTTGTCCCAATTTCAACTTCAGATTTTTCTTTATTGCCTTGTTGATTCCATGGCCTTTGGGTGAGTCAGAGATGTGAATATCAAGTCTATCTTCATATTACAGCAAAGTTATTAGAATTTTCTGTTGTCAAATTATTTGCCACGGTCGGTGATTATTACCCGGGGTATGCCACACCGACATCGTTTGTACAAAATCAATTATCTATTTCTCAGCGATTTTGGCTAACGCTTCTGCTTCTGCCCATTTAGTGAAATGATCAATAACAATAATTGCGAATCTCATGCCTTTGGTCTGTTGGTAATTGCCCTATCATGTCTAATCCTCATTGCAAAAATGGCCAGGGGCCGGTTATACTAGTAAATTTTTTAGGTGGTTGATGAAAGATATCCCGATGGTATTGATAATGCTCCTACTTCCTTGCAATCTCTTTAGCATCTCGATCCAATGTAGGCTAACAATATCCTATCTGAGGACTCAAAATGCTAAAGATTGTGCACCTGCATGGTTCCCACAAATGCCGTAATGAATTTCTCTCACGACATCATTGGATTCTTCTTCATTCAAACATCAAAAATATGGCAGTGTATACACTAGTATGTATTCCATCAATCACAGTATATCTGGCTTCTTTGTATCTCATTCTCTGCATTTCATTTCTATCATTGGTTAGATTATGATGTTCAATCTATGATGTGGTGTTCTTTTAATTGCCACCGTAGAAGAGTTTTTTAGAAGATTAAAAAAAAATATTTTAACTTTTAAAAATTATAAAAGTTAAAATATTCTTATTTTATTTTAAAAATAATAATTTCTTTCTTTTATAATATAATGTTAAAAAAAATTCAATTGTGGAACCATTTTAGACGCCACTAAATTCAACAACTTGTTCCACGACTTGGAATAGTCGTTTCGGAATCTTCTGTCCTCGTACCTTACACCACTAGGAAAACTCAAAGAAACTGGGTTTCTTTGTACATTAGAACGTATATTTGGACTGATAATTTCATATATGGTATTTCATGCTTACTGAAAAATATTCTGAATAAGGTTTAAAAGAAAAATATTAAGTTAGGATATATATATATATATAATCAATATCTATTTTGAAGTTCAATAAAATTATATTTTAAAAAAATAAATCCAAAAGTAACATATATTTTTGAAGAAAACAAAAAAATAAGTGCATGTGCAATAGTTGTGAAGAGAAATACTTTTTTATTTAATTATTCTCTAAAGTTATCGCAAATCGTAAACTCCCTCTCGGATATTTTTAGAAATATAGTTGATAAAAATATATTTTTTTTTGAAAATTGAATATCTAATATTTATTATTAAGAATAAAAATACATGGAATAAAAATTTCAAAATATTGGAAGAACTTAAATCACAAGAGATATTCACAATGCCCTTGCCATATTGTTTTTCCACTTATGTAAAGTCGAACATGTTTGCCATATTGTGGTGCCATTTTAGACGCCAATAAATTGAAGAACTACCTTCATTGCGTGCTTAGAAGTTGATTGCTTCTATAAAATATCAATCAGTGCGTGAACAAAATCAGAAGTAGACTAGTCAGTCTTATTTTCCAAACTTTTCTTGCAATTCAGTGGACCATGCAAAGCCACACATGGAGCTGGAAGGACGGGTTCAATTTAAGCAAACAAAGACTTCTATGGGTGGAGATATAATAGATGGTACTCTTTTCATAAAATAGTTATAATTTGTGTTGACTAGTCATATACCAAAAACCTGCAACCCTTTGCGACTGATGACAATCGTAGTACAGGTACATATCAATTATTGGAATAAAAAAAAAGAAAAGGAAAGAGTGTGGAAATTTAGCTAACGACTAAGACTAAGATAAGAGGGCCATTGCACATGTGGTGGAAGTGAGGAGTCAAATGAATTAATCAAAAATCCATGAACTTCTTAAATTTAAAATAGTTATGGCAAATTCTTTTATTAAATCTACTAAATGAATATGCTAATGCATTTAGTGTCGTTATTAACAGTTTATTATTATCATTATTATTTTTAAAGAAATCTTAAAACTTTCAAAGATGATCAAATAGACATGTATGTTTTGGCTAAAGAAGCCGTACTCTGATTATCACACCAGACAATTGGTGTTGCAGACACATGAATATGAAGCTCAGTCAGTGAAGACATAAGCCTTGAATTTCGAAGCTCAGTCACTTTAATGAAGCTCAGTCAGTGAAGACCATCAATAATACTGCGATAAAAAGAGATATCAATAAATGACTCTCCACCGTTATTAGTTAGCTTAGTTCCAGAAGGCATGGGTGCTGGACAACCTATAGAATTGACCATGTTAGCTTGAGATAACTGTTGCTGAATCTATCTAGTCTAAGATAGATGAAAACAGCTAGCATTGAAAGTCACTTTAATGCCAAGAAAGAAACCAAAAGAGCCCTGATCTTTAAGTGCAAATGTATTCTTAAGTGGTAGGATGAATGCTTCAGCTACTGCAATGTTAGAACAGAACCAAAATATCATCAACATGAATTAAAACTAGGCGAACTAAAGTAGGTGTTTTGTATGTTTGATTTTGTTTTTGCATATTTATTAAAAATATTGTCCTCTTTTTTACGTAAGACAAATGGTGCTTTTAAAAAAAATTCAAATATAAGTAATATTATCTCATTCTGTTATAAATGAGATGTAACGTTCTACTAAGAAGTAATTGAAAAAAAATATTCTTAAAAAAATTTTGAAAGAATTTTACATAATATTTAAGTGTCACGAAATTTTTTAAACAAACATAAGTTAATTTCAAGTTATATTATGTGCGTACATTTTATAAATCTAAATAATTCAAGTATTGCATATAGATATATATATATATATATATATATATTTTTTATATATAAATTTTTTTTTAACTTACGGAGCTTAAAACTCACTATAATTTATTATAAATCTAAATAATTCAAGGATTTGCACTTAAGGGATAGTTTTAGCTAAACTTCTACTATCAATTGGATTATTAAGCATTATAATTTTTTAAAATTTTCTTTCATTTCATTATTTTTAATTTTAAAATTTATTTTAGAGATTTGTTAGTTGTTCTTAATTATAAATATTTAACTAATTAATTTATTTGTACATTTTTTTAGTTATATGAATTTTTTATTATTATAGTTAATATTAAAAATATAATTTAATTTAAATATTTAGAAATTATTAATATTACAATACCGTAAGATATAGTTGTAATCCTACTTTGAAACTTGGTTTCTACTAGTCTAGAAATTTTGAAATATAACTACTATGACTTTGGCATGGTTTTTCTGTAGAAAATTTTTTTAAAAACTTTTTTTGGTATTCTTTATTTGTCATCGTAAAAGAGCTTTTTAGAAGATTAAAAAAGATTATTTTAATTTTTTTTTGGGCAAAAAACTCAAATTTTTAACTTTTAAAAATTATAAAAGTTAAAATATTCTTATTTTATTTTAAAAATAATAATTCTTTCATTTTATAAATAATGTTAAAAAAATTTTAATTTATATAAATATAATTTTTTAAAAAGATATTTACGATGATCAAATAGATATATATATATATATATTATTGTTGCAACCAACCTAAAATTTTTTGAATATCAGGATTTTAATTCGATTGAAAATTTAATTAGCAAAATCTAAATTTATAATAAAAAAATTATTAAATAAAATATATACATTTTCAAAAATATTAAATCTTTATCATACACAGTTGCCATACTGTTTTCCTCCTTGATTTAAAGTTGAATATGATTGCTATAAAACATTAATTGAGGAACCATTTTAGAAGTTGCTATTAAACGTTAATTGTGGAACCATTTTAGACGCCACTAAATTCAACAACTTGTTCCACGACTTGGAATAGTCGTTTCGGAATCTTCTGTCCTCTTTCGCAACCTCCCTTTCACTTCACTGGACCTAGTACCTACCACTAGGAAAACTCAAAGAAACTGGGTTTCTTTTTCTTTTTTTTTAAATTCAAGATAATATGTTGAAGCAGACAAGGAGGAAAATAAGAAGTCTTCCTCTACGTCTGCGACTTCGTCCTCTCTCCTGTGTCCCAAACAAATCAATTTATAGCAAAAATTCAAACGAAGATTTATAAATACAGATTAAAAGAGGACGAATTCAAGAGCCACATAGTTTCTTATTGCTATCCATAGATGACAAACTGAGAAGAGCAAGAAAAGGGACGAGAATGACTACTCAACTGGGGTTACTGCTCATTCTGTTACTATGGACAGGTCACCTGATTTGTATCAACAACAATTTCTCCCAGTGTCCTGCTGGCTACAATTATTCGGGACATTCGTGCTATGCAGCAGACAACGAAATGATAGTTCATCCTCACGAAATGATAGTTCATCCTCGGGTAAAATTTAAAATTATCACAGGTACGATTATCTCTTATCTACTTCAGCTAGCTAGTAAGTGTTTCATGTTAATCATATGTTGAGGGCTTGGTTTGTAGGAATGGAAGATATTTTGAGTATCATAAAAAGTTTTATAACTTGAGAGGAGCTATTTGGTATATTAATGACAACTCTGGAGAAGAAAACTTGGATTTTGTTAGTTTTTTCGGCTTTCTTTAGCCCACATAAACGCTTTTCTCAATTTTTTTTTCTTTCATTTATTTAATTGATTGATTTATTTTTCCTTTTGGCTTACTTTAATTTTGATTAGGTTATATTTACAAATGTTAGTTTCCTACCATACTACTTTTAACCACATACTATTTTTTTAAATATTTTTTTTACTACCTATTATAAATATTTAGATTTTTCTACTAAATATCAGGATATTTTCTCTCATAATATCTACTATAATATATAGATATTTTAACTATAATATTTATTACTCAGATTTTTATCAGACGCATACAATATTCTAAATTTTACAAGTTACTTATTTGTAATCTTTCATCTTTTTATTGGTTGTTCTTGGTAGTAGCTTAGAAACTGCTTGGAAGTAAATTTTCCCCAGCGACTTGTCCTAAAAACCACAGCCTTTTCCCCCCTCTACTTTTTGCAATTGCCTTCAATTTCTAAAAAATACTATAACATTCGACCAGAATTAAGGAAATACAACCACATATATACATTTATCTTTTGTAGTCGCCACAAAGAGCAGAAAAAGCCTTTTTTCGATTAATTGGAGTTTGTGTTGGCCCACATATGTAAGTATGTACATCAGTATGAACCAAGAATCGTGGGGCCTTACTCTCAAAGTTGTTTGGTACAAGGTAGCCTGTGAAAATTTTCCTGTACACAACCTCTCTTTTTATTGTTAATAGAAGGGAGATCAATTGCCATATTTTCTGTTTTAATAAATGGGGAGATCTATATTTCAGATGTCCATACTTCTAGTGCAGGTAGCATTGGTGGTGGGCTTGGAATGTTGTTATTATTGATAGGAGCATGGTGGTTGCAATATATGTAATCATTCTCGATTTCCAGTGAAATCGTGTTTGTTGGGTTGTGTTTTTCCATAATGTCAGTATTGTAATATTTTCTCCCTAAAGAATGTCTGTTCATAAAATATTTCTCAAGTAATATTTTGTAATGCTTGTAATACCTCACAGACATATATATATATATAGATATATATATATATATATATATATATATATATATATATGTAATACCACACTTCTCAAGTAATAACCTCTCGTATTTTATTAATTTTAAATTATAAAATTTACCGTCTAATTAATGGATTTCATTTTATTTTCTCATAAGTTAAAATATTAGTAGAAACAATTATTATGATCCAACAACGCAATCGGTAAAACTGAGAGCTTCTACAAAATTCGATAAAAGTTTTGGAAAAGGACAAAAAAGGCTGAAAAGGACAACGCAATCGGTAAAACTGAGAGCTCCTTTGTTTCTTGGCAAAATCAAGTTTTATATTTACAAGCTGCGAAATGAAGCCAATAGTTATACAAGCTGGGAAAGGCTCCGGAAAAATATGGAAATGCTAACAAAAAAGAATACTCCCTCCCAATGAATTCCAACTCAGCTAACTACCAATCTAACCAACTTCAATCCAGCTCATCAGCTTCACTCGTACACTCTCCAATCCAGCTTCATTTGTGTCACAGCTTCACTTGTACACTTTATCATCCCCCCTTGAGCTGAAGTACCTGAACATTGTGAAAGAACTTTAAGCTAGTTTTGAAAATAAGATAAGTGAAAGTATGTCAAAGGTTTAGTGAAAATGTCAGCTATTTGCTGGTAAGAAGGAATATATCTGACTACGAGTTGGTTCTGAAGAACCTTATCTCTAATGTAGTAAATATCAAGCTCAATGTGCTTAGTGCGAGATGAAAACAGAATTTTTGGCTAAAGAAGCCGTACTCTGATTATCACACCAGACAATTGGTGTTGCAGACACATGAATATGAAGCTCAGTCAGTGAAGACATAAGCCTTGAATTTCGGAACAAGTTGTTCCCAATGAATTTCGGAGCTCAGTCACTTTAATGAAGCTCAGTCAGTGAAGACCATCAATAATGCTGCGTTAAAAAGAGATATCAATAAATGACTCTCCATCGTTATTAGTTAGCTTAGTTCCAGAAGACATGGGTGTTGGACAACCTATAGAATTGACCATGTTAGCTTGAGATAACTGTTGCTGAATCTATCTAGTCTAAGATAGATGAAAACAGCTAGCATTGAAAGTCACTTTAATGCCAAGAAAGAAACCAAAAGAGCCCTGATCTTTAAGTGCAAATGTATTCTTAAGTGGTAGGATGAATGCTTCAGCTACTGCAATGTTAGAACAGAACCAAAATATCATCAACATGAATTAAAACTAGGCGAACTGAAGTAGAGGTGTATTTGATGAACAAGAACCTGCTGTAAAGTAGACTTGAATTTGATGTACTAAGCTTGAGGAGCTTGTTTAAGGCCATAAAGGGCTTTATTCAATCTGCAAAGATGTGTTAGATACTAAGGATCAACCAAACCTTCTAGTTGTTCCATATAGACAGCCTCAGATATATTGTTATTAAGGAAAACATTATTGATATCATTTGTCTAATGCATAAGCCATGAGTAATTGTAAGACTAATGACAATTTTTACGGCCTTAACAACAGGACTAAAAGTGTCAAAGAAATCAGCAACTAATGCATAAAATCTTCCTGTCAAATAGTGTCTCTGTCCATCAAATTTTTGCCACGTCACACAAGAACGTCTTTGTTCACAAAGTTATGACTATAATTACAAATAGTCAACTCTTGGATATTTTAGTAATAGAATTTGATTAGTCTGCTTGGGATTGCGTGCTTGAAGGTTGATTGCTTCTATAAAATACCAATGAGTGCGTGAACAAAATCAGAAGTAGACTAGTCTAGTCAGTCTTATTTTCCAAACTTTTCTTGCAATTCGGTGGACCATGCAAAGCCACACATGGAGCTGGAAGGACGGGTTCAATTTAAGAAAACAAAGACTTCTATGGGTGGAGATATAATAGATGGTACTCTTTTCATAAAATAGTTACAATTTGTGTTGACTAGTCAAAAACCTGCAACCCTTTGCTACTGATGACAATCGTAGTACAGGTACATATCAATTATTGGAAGAAAGAAAAAAAGAAAAGAAAAGGCAAAATCAAGTTTTATGTTTACAAGCTGCGAAAGGCTCCAGAAAAATCTTGAGATGCTAACAAAAAAGAATACTCCCTCCCTATGAATTCCAACTCAGCTAACTTCAATCCAACTCATCAGCTTCACTCGTACACCCTCCAATCCAGCTTCATTTGCTTCACAGCTTCACTTGTACACTTTATCATCCCCCCTTGAGCTGAAGTACTTGAACATTGTGAAAGAACTTTAAGATAGTTTCGAAGATAAGAAAACTGAAAGTATGTCAAAGGGTTTGTGAAAATGCCAGCTATTTGCTGGTAAGAAGGAATATATCTGACTTCAAGTTGGTTCTGAAGAACTTTATCTCTAATGTAGTGAATATCAAGCACAATGTGCTTAGTGACAGCATGAAAAACAGAATTATAAAATAGTTATAATTTGTGTTGACTAGTCATATACCAAAAACCTGCAACTCTTTTGCGACTGATGCGATCCGAGTACAGGTACATGTCAATTATTGGAAGAAAAACAAGATTCCTTTCTTTTATAATATAATGTTAAAAAAAAATTAATTTATATAAATACAATTTTTTAAAAGATATTTGCGATGACTAAACACACACATACATATATATATATATATATATATATATATATATTATTGTTGAATCTAATCTAAAACTTTTTGAATACCAGGATTTAAATTCGGTTGAGATTTTAATTAGCAAAATCTAAATTTATAATAAAAAATTATTAGATAAAATATATATTTTTTTCAAAAATTAAATATTTATCATACATAGTTGCCATACTGTTTTCCTCCTTGATTTAAAGTTGAATATGATTGCTATAAAACATTATTTGAGGAACCATTTTAGAAGTTGCTATTAAACGTTAATTGTGGAACCATTTCAGACGCCACTAAATTCAACAACTTGTTCCACGACTTGGAATAGTCGTTTCTGAATCTTCTGTCCTCTTTCGCAACTTCCCTTTCAGTTCACTGGACCTGGCACCTACCACTAAGAAAACTCAAAGAAACTTGGTTTCTTTTTCTTTCTTTTTTTTAAATTCAAGATAATATGTTGAAGCAGACAAGGAGGAAAATAAGAAGTCTTCCTCTGCGTATGCGACTTCGTCGTCTCTCCTGTGTCCCACACAAATCAAATTATAGCAAACGTTCAAACGAAGATTTACAAATACAGATTAAAAGAGGACGAATTAAAGAGCCACACAGTTTCTTATTGCTATCCTTATATCCTAAACTGAGAAGAGGAAGAAAAGGGACGAGAATGAATACTCAACTGGGGTTACTGCTCATTCTGTTACTATGGGGAATCAATGCATTGGCTACTGAGATTGGATGCCAAGATACCTGTGGAAATGTCAGCCTTAGCTACCCCTTTGGTATTGGAAAAAATTGCTCTTTTAATGAGTGGTTTGAAGTAACCTGCAACTCTTCTGGGGGTTTCCCAAATCGTCCTTTCTTAAGGAAGATCAACCTGGAACTACTTTCAAACGTAACGCGCAGATCAACGAACATGTTGAGGGTCAATGTTCCAGTAATTTCTTCAGGTTGCGGTAAGAACAATACAAATGTAACAGTTAACCTGTCGGGAAGCCCTTTCTCCTTTTCATCATACAATCAATTCGTTGTTATAGGTTGTGGAAACTATGCCACTATAACCAACGAGAACAATGCTGTTATTGCTGGGTGTATGTCTATGTGTAAAGGTGATCGGCAGGCTGAGAAAGAAGGTTGCTATGGCTTCAAATGCTGCCAAACAATGTTTCCTCCAAATCTTCAACTTTTCAAAGCAAACATATTCAACACTAGTGCCTTTGACAATACCTCCCTGGAATGCGGGTCTGCCTTCATGGCTGACGAAGATTGGTTCGACTCAAGTTACCCGATACGCTCCAAAGCTTTAGTAGATAAACAGTATGTTCCTGCAGTGTTGGAGTGGGGAACATATAATGGAACATGTTCAGCAAGAATAGATAGTTCAAATACAGCCACTCAACATACCTTTGGGATACCACTAAGTCCTAGCTACCTTTGTCAATGCTATGCCGATAGCATCGATGGGGGAAATTGTTATGGTAAACATATTTGGCTGTTAAATAAAAATGTTATTCAGGAAGGTAAATGAGCGATAGATGTTATATTTATTATAATTATTTTCTATGGACAGGTAGGCTGATTTGTATCAACAACAATTGCTCCCAGTGTCCTGCTGGCTACAATTCTTCGGGAATATGGTGCTATCCAATCCTCACATTTAATCATTCTCGGGTAAAATTTAAAATTATCACAGGTACGATTGTCTCTTATCTACTTCAGCTAGCTAGTACGTGTCTTCACGTTAATCATATGTTGAGAGCTTGGTTTGTAGGAATGGAAGATATTTTGAGTTTTATAACTTGAGAGGAGCTATTTGGTATATTAATGACAACTCTGGAGAAGAAAACTTGGATTTTGTTAGCTTTTTCTTTCATTTATTTGATTGATTGATTTATTTTTCCTTTTAGCTTACTTTAATTTCTATTGGGTTATATTTACAAATGTTAGTTTCCTGCATACTTATACCCTTACAAGGCCACTTTTAACCACGTACTATTTTTTTAAATATTTTTTTTACTACATATTATAAATATTTAGATTTTTTCACTAAATATCTAGGTATTTTCTCTCATAATATCTACTATAGTATATAGATATTTTAACTATAATATTTATTACTCAGATTTTTATTAGACGCACACAATAGTCTACACTTTACTTAGATTACAAATTACTTATTTTAATACTCCTCTTAATTTGTAATCTTTCAATCTTTTTATTGGTTGTTCTTGGTAGTAGCTTACAAACTGCTTGGAAGTAAATTTTCCCCAGCCATTTGTCCTAAAAACCAGAGCCTTTTCCCCCCTCTACTTTGTTGCAATTGCCTTGAATTTCTGAAAAATACTAAAACATTCCAGCTTAATTAAGAAAATACAACCACATATATACATATATCTTTTGTAGTCGCCACAAAGAGCAGAAAAAGTCTTTTTACAATTAATTGAAGGAGTTTGTGTTGGCCCACATATGTCAGTATGTGAAAATTTTCTTGTACACAACCCTCGCATGCTCTCTTTTTGTTGTTAATAAAAGGGAGATCAATTGCCATATTTTCTGTTTTAATAAATGGGGAGATCTATATTTCAGATGTCCATACTTATACTAGTGCAGGTAGCATTGGTGGTGGGCTTGGAATGTTGTTATTATTGATAGGAGCATGGTGGTTGCACAAGTTTGTAAAAAGAAGGCGCCATATCAAGCGCCAGCGGAAATACTTCAAAAGAAATGGTGGTTTATTACTGAAACAAGAGTTATCTTCCAATAAAGGCAACGTTGACAGAACAAAATTGTTTACTTCAAAAGAGTTGGAAAAGGCCACCGACAACTACAACGCTAACAGAATCCTTGGTCAAGGAGGACAGGGCACTGTTTTCAAAGGGATGTTGGTGGACGGAAGAATTGTTGCCGTCAAAAAATCCAAGATAGTTGATGAGAGTAAAGTTGAGGAATTCATCAATGAGGTGGTAATTCTGTCCCAAATTAACCACAGAAATGTGGTTAAGCTATTGGGATGTTGCTTGGAGACAGAAGTTCCCCTTCTCGTCTATGAATTCATTCCCAATGGAGCTCTGTTTCATCACTTGCACCATCAAACAGAGGAGTTTCCAATCACGTGGGAAGTGCGTTTGCGCATTGCCGTTGAAGTTTCGGGTGCTCTATCCTATTTACATTCAGCAGCTTCAATGCCCATTTATCATCGAGACATCAAATCTGCAAACATACTTTTGGATGATAAATATCGAGCCAAAGTCTCGGATTTCGGGGCTTCAAGATCTGCGACCGTTGATCAAACCCATTTGACTACTCAGGTTCAAGGAACTTTCGGATACTTGGATCCCGAATACTTTCGATCAAGTCAGTTTACAGATAAAAGCGATGTTTATAGCCTTGGAGTCGTTCTTGCTGAACTTTTGACGGGACAAAAATCGATTCGTTCAACCAATGCTGAGGAGGATAGAAGTTTAGCGGCATATTTTCTCTGTGCAATGAAAGAGGACCGTCTGTTTGAAGTGCTTGATTCTCGGGTTCTCGAGGAAGGAGGGAAGGAAGAGATTATAACAATGGCCAGACTAGCACAACGATGCTTGAATCTTAAAGGAAAAAAGAGGCCGACAATGAAAGAAATAGAAACTGCATTAATGGGAATTAGAGCATCAAATCCTGGAGATTCAATATTGCCACCAAAGATTGAAGAGATGATTGAATATGAATATGGTGACATAATTGGACATGGTTTGGAAACTGGTTCATCTTCCACTGGAACTGGGCCATTCTTTAATTCTAGTTCTGCTTTTTCCGTAGATGCAGACCCTTTGATTTCAAACAGGTGGTGATAAGAGAGAAATGTCTTCTACATGTATCAATAATTTGGACGCCCATTTTTTTGTTTGTTTTCTTTTTATTTCGGTGTGTAGTATTTTGTTATGTAATAATTCTCGATTTCCAGTGAAATCGTGTTTGTTGGGTTGTGTTTTTCCATAATGTCAGTATTCCAATAAGTACATATCAATTATTGGAAGAAAAAAAAAGGGGGAAGAGTGTGGAAATTTAGCAAACGACTAAGACTAAGATAAGAGGGCCATTGCACATGCGGTGGAAGTGAGGAGCCAATTGAATTAATCAAATATCCATGCACTTTCTTAAATTTAAAATAGTTATGGCAAATTCCTTTATTAAATTTACTAAATGAATATGTTAGTTACTAATGCTTTAAGAGTCTTAATTAATTTCATATTTTCAGTATTAAAGTATTTTTTGACCATTTTTGTTTACATACTGTGTAGAGGTCTTACAAGATTACCAATGTTTAGTATAAATTTTCTAACATCATTTGATAGTCCTAAAAACTTTTTTAATTCTTTTGTATCGTTTTACTAATATGATCTCACAATTTTAATTTTACTTTGTTTACTATTAATCCTAAAAATTTAATTTATTCTTTATAAAAACTCAATAAATTTTCTGATGTTAAATGTTATTCTCAGATGTTTTGTATATTTGATTTTATTTTTGCATATTTGTTAAAAATTTTATCATTTTTTTTTGTAAGACAAATGATACTTTTAAAAAAAATCAAATATAAATGACTTTATCTCATTCAGTTATATGTAATATATAAAGTCCTATTAAGAAATAATTAAAAAGACATATTCTTAAAAAAATTTAAAAAAATTTTATACAGTGTTTAAGTATTACGAAATTTTTTAAATGAATATAAATTCATCTTATACTATACCATGTATGTATATTTTATTAAGTGTATTACATATAAATATATGTGTATTTTATATATAAAAAATTTATTTTATAATTATTTATTTATATAACTCATTATAATTTATTATAATTTTAAATAATTCAAGAATTTGCATTTAAGGAATAGTTTTGGCTGAACTTCTACTATCAATTGGATTGTTAAACATTAGAATTTTTTTTAAAAAAAATTTATTTTATTATTTTTAATTTTAAGATTTATTTTAGAGATTTATTAGTTATTCATAATTATAAATATTTAACTCATTAATTTATTTATAAATTTTATTTTTTTAATTTTATGAAATTTTTTAAAATTATATAAATTCTTTATAAATGTTTTATAATATTATTTGATGCTATAAAATTTAGGAACATCACAGTCAACTAGAATGTTAGGTATAGAAGCATTAAATTGGGCTTGGACAAAAGAACAAAAAATTGGCAAGTAAATGTTGTGTTTCTCTTGCATGATACATGGAGAAAACCCATGTAAATTTAGAAAAGTCATCCACAATTGTCAGAAAATATTTAGCACTAGAAGGAAAGCAATTTTGTAAGAGCCCAAATGTTACAATGAATTAATTCAAATGGTCTAACAGACAAAATTAAACTCGTAGAAAATGGAAGCAGACTCGTAGAAGGAAAGCATTATTGGACTTGAAAGGAAAATTTTAAAAAATTTTGGCCATAAAGTCTAAGCTAGAGGAAGATAAATGCCCCAATCGGTAATGCCACACGTCAGAGAAGAAAGTAACCTGAGATAAGATGAATGCTTGACAATGGCTGCTGCAGGTCGACGTTTATGTTTTGGTTTCTCCGCAGGCATCGCAACCGAGTAATAGAGTTCGTCTCGCTGTTTGCCCAAGTACAATTTTAAAAGAAATAATTGAATTCAAAGGTAAAGTCTTAGTAGATGTAATCGGAGCCTGTTCTCCACTTGGCATAACAACTAGGGGCAAAAGTGTGTTTCGCTACTATTGACAAGTTGAAGATGAAGTAATGAGGCCTGCTGAACCACCATCGATGATTAATTGAGGATAATGTATCAATGCTTGTGACAAACTTGAAGAAGCACTGGTAGCATTAACCTTAGGATTAGTTGATTGTAATGTCCCTTTACCCTATGATTAATAATATCTGTGGGCTTTGCATATCAGAAAGGCAGTTCATAGCTGATTAATTTCCTGCATCATTGGACCATCCTTGACATTGCTGACCTAAGACTGATGGCGATTGTTATGCTTAGAATAAGCGTCTCCTTAATTAAACTTGGTGGCTGCATGTTTTGGTTGTCCTTGTTGGATACCCATTTAACTTTCAACTTCTCTCGTACACGATGGTCTTGGTCCCAGTAAGAACAATGTAAAGGTTTGCAATTCGATAAGTTAGAACGAGAAGAAGAACCCTGTCCATGCCAAATAGCCAAAGCTGCCGATTCATCCCTTCATACGGCCATGGCAAAGTCTCCGTCGTCTCATAGGCAACGCCCACGCTTCATTGCTTTTCTTCCTGTTTAATGGAAGAGTAAGCCTGTTTAACATCAGGCATCGATTTCATCGATAGGATCTATCCTGGGATTGCAATGTATGACTCATTGAGTCCTGTGAGAAATTGCATTAATCCGTTTCTTTTATTGTTTGCCCCACAAGAACAAACAGTGTCGTTATAGAAGCCTAATTCATCCCATAATCTTTTTAGCCTTGTGCAGTATGCTGCAACAGCCATCTGATCTTGAGCAAGACAAGTGATGGCCCTCTCGATCTAAAAAATACAAGGGGCGTTGCATTGAGAAAAACGACCCTGGAGGTGTCTTCCCATACCTCCCGAGCATTGGTTGAAAAAACAACGCTATTTGCAACATCCGGTGTACGTGAATTAAGAATCTAAGCTAAGACCATATCGTTGCATCTGTTGCATGATGCATAGTCGTCTAGTTTGGTTGTGGTAGACGGCATTGTGGTGGTACCATCCATAAAACCCAACTTGGATTTAGCATTCAAAGATATGACCTTGATGGGCTTGGAAACAAGAATCATTCCGGGATGTTTAGAATGGTGAAGTGAAAAAGGATTGGAGGCATCAGACTTGCCTCTATTCAAAGGTTGCTCGTTCGTCATGATGATGGAACACAGCGATAAGAGAAGGCAAAAAAAAAGATGGCAGAAAGCTAGGTATCGTTCCCTGCTCTGATACCATGAGAAAAAGGAAAAAAGATTATGCCTTCTTATTAATTTTATTGAATCAGAAGAAAAAGTTTTACAAGTATTTCACTACAATGCTAAGCTGCTGTAAGTATAAATGGGAGGATATCATTGACCTTCTCTTCACATACCTGCAGTCCAGCCCCAGCCAAAATTGCAAGTCTGATTTCTTTTATATTACATCCAAGTATCTGACAGTATTCTTTCTCTGGCGTTATTTTTCTGCATCTTCTAACCGAGTAATGTCATAAATTTTAGAAAGCACGAAAAATTCTTTGTCCTGATCTCTCTGCACATTAAAAGTACTAATATGATAATGTGCCCGAAAGGAGAGTTCATAGCTGAAACCCTTCACATATGATGAGCTCTGTAACTTCATAACAAGCCATCAGGGAGACTCTCGCACAGAAAGCATTAGAACAAATTGAATGATATTGGAGCAGTGGATAATCCAAAACAAGGCACCCTATTTTAAAAACTGAATCGAACTAAGATTGAATACAATTGTAAAATAGAGTACCCTATTAAATAAAATAGATTTTAATTTCATACAGAATCAGAATCGATTTTACACACCTCTAATTAAATCTCAAAGATACTTTCAATAGTTGTTATATGTCTATAAGTTGAATATGGAGATTCGAAACTATCATTGCAACTCTTTAAATTGGTAGTTAAATCTTAATACGTGCTTCTAATGGTTATCATATGTTTACAAATTAAATGCAGAGATTCAGTTGTTAATACATGTTCAAAATTCTCCTCTTTAAATTTTTTCTTTAATTTTGATAGAATATAAAAAGTAATCCATCTTAGATTAATGGAATAGACTCCGAGTTAGACCAATGCGTGAAAGACATAAATCAATCACCAACAGCCGTCAAACATAACGGCCTTCAAACTGCGTTGTTGTACAATCTTCACTGTGCACAAAAGAATTAACCGTTACGGATAACTGATTCATCAATCCGTAAAAAAAAAGACAGCATTCAAACTCGTGTCCTAAACAAATGGAGGGACTCCGTAACAACTTTTCAAACTTGTTCAATTCTTCTTCCCCAAATTTAGTTCTCTCTTTCCTGTTAGGGTGGGTTTCTATTTTCTTTCTCACAAAAACAAAAGAAAAAAAGAAAGAAAGAGAGAAAGAAACCAAGAGAGATATATTTTTTTCTCTTGGAAAAGCTTTCTCTCAGCTTCCCATGGGATGTTCTTGTTCCTGTTCTCATTTTGGTTATCGACTGGAAAATTTGTGATCAAAAACCCTTATTAAAAGAAAACCACCTTCATGGGAAGCTGCATATCTTCACCTAGAAAAGTTGGCCTCTTCAACAAGAGACGTCGTGTTAATGAGGATCATAACAACGACGACGACGACAATAAGAAAGATGTCTGCAAAGATGGCAGCAGCAAAAGACCACCACCATCTCCCAAGCATGAGGCCGAGTCTAAACACGATGAGAATTTAGATAACAAATCCGTATCTTTGTTGGTGAGATCGGTGATCTCGAATCCCGCTGAGGGAAACATTTATGACAAATATACGTTCGGAAAAGAGTTAGGGCGGGGTGAGTTTGGGATAACCCACCAATGTTTTGACATTGAAACGGGTGAAACGTATGCTTGCAAGAAGATTGCGAAGGAGAAGCTGAAGACGGATATTGACGTGGATGATGTAAAGAGGGAGGTGGATATTATGAGACTTTTGCCCAAGCATCCGAACATTGTAAAATACAAGGACGCTTATGAGGATAAAGAGGCTGTTTACTTGATCATGGAGCTTTGTGAGGGAGGAGAGCTTTTTGATAGGATTGTTTCTAAAGGTCATTACACGGAACGTGCAGCTGCTGCCGTTGGTAAGACCATTTTAGAGGTCGTCAAGGTAAATTTTCTAAGAAACACTGCTTGTGTTTTGTTCATGTTTGGGTGTACATTGAAATGGCTGCCTTTTATGTTGATGAGAAAATGTTTTTGTTCCCTTTTGTCGGGTATATTGCTGTTGTTCTCCGTTCTCTTGGCACCAAGAGAGAGATTTTTAAATTTATTTCCATAAATTGCAAATCAATCCTTAAGTTGACAGAGAGAGAGGGAGACGGAGTTATTACTTCTTGTCATACACATTGTTTAACTCTTACAATGGTTTATAAATAATTGTCGCAGGTGTGCCATGAAAATGGAGTAATGCATCGGGACCTAAAACCCGAGAACTTCTTGTTTGCAGATACAAATGAAAATTCCCAATTAAAGGCAATTGATTTTGGCCTCTCCATATTTTTTAAACCTGGTATATGTTTATGCACTTAATCAACTGCCAATGCCCTTTGTTCTAGCCTAAAGTTTTAATTTCATATGTGGCTGAAACTATGAATTTTCACAAACTTTTGGCAGACGAACGTTTCAGTGAAATTGTTGGGAGTCCTTACTACATGGCCCCGGAAGTTCTAAGGCGTAGTTACGGACCAGAAATTGATGTTTGGAGTGCAGGTGTTATCCTATATATCTTGCTTTGTGGAGTTCCTCCATTTTGGGCAGGCAAGTTTCTTGTAGTATGTAACTGCTATGATTTTTGTTTCAAATTCGTTCAAGTCTCTTGTCAGCAAACGTGCCTGGAAAGTTTTTCAGTGTCATCTAATAGTTGGGATTCACTGCAGAAACTGAGGAAGGAATTGCACACGCAATAGTTCGGGGGAAAATAGATTTTGAGAGGGATCCTTGGCCAAAGATTTCTGAAGAAGCAAAAGAATTGGTGAAGAATATGCTTGATCCAAATCCATATAATCGGCTGACACTTGAAGAAGTCCTTGGTATAAATGATATATTATTGATGAACTTGAAATTCTGAAGGGTAATTTTGAACAACTGGGTGACATGAAAATGGATGGAAAGAAACGATCAAGCATTCAACCAAAGAAAGTCTAACTGACAATCAAATGAAATATGCAGAACATGTTAATATACATATCCATAACATTACATATAAGTTAATTATGATTCAATTTCAAAATGAAACAGTTTCCAAATATATGTTTACTAGCATGTTGTGTGCAGAGAATCCTTGGATACGAAATGAGAATCATGCTCCAAATGTTTCCCTGGGAGAAAATGTCACATCGAGGATTAAACAATTCTCCTTAATGAACAAGTTCAAAAAGAAAGTTTTAAGAGTGAGTTTCTGGATCCTTTTTCTGACTTGATTTATTCTGTTTGATTGAACTATTTTCAAAGTCAATTAACTTGTCATTGGTTTTTCATTTCAGGTAGTAGCAGATAACCTGCCAAATGAGCAAATAGCTGCAATCAAACAGTTGTTTCACATGATGGACACCGATAAAAATGGGAACTTGACGTGTGAAGAGCTCAAAGAAGGACTCAATATGATTGGACATAAACTTTCTTCTTCTGATGTGGAAATGCTAATGGAAGCTGTGAGTTCAATTTCTTTAGGGCTTCATTTTATTACGAAACAGTATGAAGGATTTGAAATTGTTAACATATGAATCTACGTTCTTCCCCCACCAGCTAACTCCAAGACCATATGATTACTGTGCATTATGCATGCGCATGTCATGCAGAAAACATCATTGTTTTGCAAGTTCACAATGCACATAATCATTTTCTATTCAATGCAAGCAAGCAAGCATATTTTAAATGTCGGACGAAGTGTTTCTGAACTTCATTTAACAAAACACCAAGCATATGTTGTTGTATGCATTCATTTTAGGGTAGACTGCTCCTAAATATTGGATTATATCAGAAAGTTTTATGTACTAGAAATATAAAACCCCCTCTGCTGTCTTCTTGGAAAAGGCTGATGTTGACGGAAATGGCCTTCTGAGCTGTGAGGAGTTTTTGACAGTATCTATTCATCTGAAGAGGATTGGGAACGATGACAGTCTCGCTAAAGCTTTCAATTTCTTTGACAAGAACCAAAACGGCTTCATAGAGTTTGACGAACTGAAAGAAGCATTTCTAGACGATGATCTTGGTCCCAACAATAATCAGATAATCAAGGATATTATGCAGGATGTTGACACAAATAAGGTAATTCTCAGATACATATTCAAAGCCCTGTCGGGCGGTTAACTAACAAGTATTCTTCGTCACATTGATCAATTTCAATATTATGTTCTGTCCAATGCGTTTAAGCAGGATGGACGAATCTGTTTCGATGAGTTTAAGGCAATGATGAAAAGCGGGATGAACTGGAAAATGGCATCTAGACAATATTCAAGAGCAATGATGAATGCACTGAGCAACAAACTGTTCAAAGACAGATCAATGGAGTTAAGGAAGTCAATGGAGCTAAAGAAATCGATGGAATTGAGGAAATCTATGGAGCTAAAGGCGGCCGCACATAAAATAGTTTAGACAAAAAAATAAATAACTATGAAGATCAATCAAGAGTAAGTACATGGGTTGGCAACTGCAAGATTGATTTGATAATTAGATAATTGCCACCAAAGCATGAGCTCAAAAGTTTACATACAGGTAAATGCAAGAAGGGTTGGGTTGGTAAGGAAGAAGAGTCCAAATGTTTGTGCTAGATATTGGCTTCTAAGTCATGTTACAAACCCCCTAACTGTGTACTTGTACGTTGCTTCAGACACGTTAAATTAAAACTCACTTTTTGTGCAGAGTCATTGCTTTAATAAAAATATTATTTTTGAATTTGGCTGCGACTAGGAGTTATTATTTTTTGCTGGCAATTTTTAGTCTGACTTGCTTCTACTAGCAAGTCATTAGCTCTAAATAATAAACTCTTGACTTACTTCTACTAGTAAGTCATTAGTTCCAAATAATAACACACACCACAAACCCACCCCCACCCCCCTAAACCACCAAACAAGAAGTCAACCAACACTAAATTTGAATAAAGAACAAAGTAATGAATTGCACAAAACTGATCACTCAAAAATCAGGCCAAATACAGACACCACAGAGCATAAACAACTTATAACTTTTGGACCAAACCAGAACATATTATTATCAAATCATACCTATCTAATATGTATAATTATTAACACAAACACTTGTATTATCACCAGTTGCTGAAGTCATTACAGTAATCGATAATAAAGTATATGCAGTAATTCTGTATATTATGATGCTCCATGACACAAGTTTGGAAGAGGTTGTTCTCCCCCCACCCCTACCCCAACCAGTCATTCATGTCTACATAACATACATTTTACGTGCTAAACAGTCTCCAAAAAGAGAATAAAATAAAAATAAAAAATAAGAACACAATATTACAAAAACTAGCCACCGGACCTGCAATACCAAGAATTTCCAATGAATTCCCATGATAGGCAAAAGGGTTTCCCTTCAACATAGATCCCACGAGGTAGGGGACTAGAATTTTCCTGGAAAGTGATGACACAACAATATGTACTGGCAGACTTCACAGTACAGAAGGTGCAACGGTAGTGAGTTTATCTACCTTTATTGTAGGAACCGACAATTCTACTACTTCCCTTTCCTCTTCCACCTTTTCCCTTGCTAGGCCCTCCATCATGTTTTGAGCTTGTCGTCTTGCTACATGTTGCATGGGGATCAACATCTGCTAGTCCATTCTCTAGAGCTCTAACCAGGTTCTCAAAATAATTTTTCGTTACACTTGCAAACAAAAAGGATGAAAATTAAATAATAGAAGATGGTGAAATATTGGCAAAAATGCTAGAAGCTCGTCTTTTGTATATGAAAAAGTGTAAGATGTGAAGAGTGATGAAAACCAGATCTTGATTAAAAAAATGAGAAAAAAACTGAAACATATAGCCAACAGATTTGAACTGCAAGAAATAAAAATTATTTAACCAATGTTGTGAAGCACAACCAAAATAATTCATTTCATTGGACTGCTATTTCCTACCTTCAAAGAATTATTCCTTTGGACTGCTAATATAGAGCAATTAAGTATGTATACAACCATGTCATAGACTTTTTCATGCTGTGAAGACATTGATCAATTAACCATATATTAATCAGTTTATCACAATTTTGATGCAATAAATACCTGGTCAGCCCAGCCAACTTCGTACGGAAGTCATTGAAATCTTTTGATGGGTTCTCCGCAATCAAGAATTGTTGTAGTTCTTTCTCTGCACATTGATGAAGCCTTTCTAAACCTGACTCCGCTTCACCTATAAGAAAACAAAATCTGTAGAATATCTCTAATGGCAATACAACCATAATAAAGCACAAGAACAACATTAATTGATTTCTGCCAGCATTTTTAAAGGTGTAGATACCTTGCAAGTACTCAAAAAACTGTCTCTTGGCATGCTCGTGCTCAGGTAGGTAATATCCATAAGCATAGGTCCATTTCAAAGCTCTCCTACATTCAACTATCTGCAAATGTTGATTAACAACAAAAAATCATAAATTTAGCAAGAGAACAAGGTATTCAACACGTCAAAGAGGATTAAGGATTTGATGACTCAATTCTATTTTTTTGATACAGATTCCTGTCAAAGTGAACACAATTTCTTGCCATGAAAAGAAAATTTTAACTAATAGTATTATCAATAATAACTAATTAAAGTGTGTAGATCAAAGAGATTAATCACTTGAGAATGTAAGTTTTGTGCACAAGTACTCAGGATGAGGTGTCTTGCTTGGGTGTTTGTTCGGGTGCATCATGAGTGTCTATGCACCAAGCTTTAGCATGAATAAAAGAAGTCCAAATCCAACAGATTATTACACACCCCAAGCCTTGGATATTGAACCCAAAAGTTTGTGAGGTATTATTATAACACATAATATTTTTAGTGGCAAGTACAGGCAGGCATAAAACCCAGAAAATCACACTGGTCAGCTCTCATAAAACCCTTTTCTATATCCATCATTAAACCACGTGTATCCAGAACCAAGAGAATCAAGACTTTTTCATTTTCTGAACAAATCATAAGAGTGCATGCCAGGTATGTAAAAAGGATGATGTGTTCAATCTTCTACAAGCGAAAAATATAACCACAAATTCTGAATACAATAAATGTTGGATTTACCTGAAGCCAGGCCTCTATAACGAACTTGAGCTGAGATTCCGGCGTACACTGGATGTCACTTAGCTTCTCAAGCTGGGTAATGGAGATTACTCATCAAAACTAAAGTGCACAGAAAAATTCCAGACCAACCCATGCTGGTTTATAGCAGAATCTCTACCTAATGTTTACATCAATTTAGCCAAGCATGCTACAAACAATGCTGATATAATCTTCTATTGCATCTTTTCTTGGAAAATTATCAAAATTGCAGCACAAGTCAACCTTCATTCAACCATCCAGTTCTTAAAGAATTGCATGACCACAACACATCACATTTATGACAATTAAATGAATTTTTCGCGTTCAAACCAGTCCTATAAACTGCCAAGATTTAATGAATAGAATAAGAGCACTTACATGCACAGTTTGCATTTGTTGTAAATCTGCCTGAGCTTTTAGCCTTGACTGCCAGAAATGAATACAGATAACAGATTACTCACATGTGATTCACATTAACCATATGCTATAAATTTGAAATTCAAAAACAAATGCAAGAGTTTCAAAAGAAAAAGATATTGCAATATTGCAGAAATATTTCTGTAACTATTATTATCTATAACCTTCTACAATGTCCTTGAAAGTGGGAAGAAGGTACTAGTCAAAACGACCTTAATTAAAATAAACAAAACCCCAAAAGCCTAGAACAAAGACAATTGTTTCTGGAAATTAACAGATTTGAACTCACACAGTCTGTTCTATGATAGAAATTATTTTGATTTTTCCTTTTTTACAAATCTGATATATGGTGAGACGTCAATATACCAGATATCTGACAGTGGGAGGATTTTCGCCAATCATCTCATATTCAGCCCATGTAGGTTGGATTAAAAGTTTTTCAAATTTTTTAACAGTCTTCTTCTATTTTGCCATCTTTTCTGCATTACATCCAAGTATTTCAACATGATTAAACAACAGTCGACATATGCAGCATTAAATTGTGAAACATAATAAAACTCTAGACATACTATGACCATATTTAACAAGTACAAATTAGTGGAATGTGACACATAATTATTAGCATCTGCTCAAAGGGTGGATAATATCAAGACAAGAACCTTTGATACAAGAAAAAAGTCCCAGGACCCTGGTAGTTTTTTTAGCCTTAAGCTGTTTAGTTTTAAGGCTTACAGACTATGATTTGTAATATACTTCCTCTATCAAAAAATTTGCAACTCAAACACTTAATGAAATAACCAGTATAACAACTGCAGCTACCTTCTAGGAGTCAACTTCTATGAAAAAATATATAAATAAAATCAACAATGCCAAATATTTAACATAGGGCAAAAGCGAACATGATAAAAGAGCACAAAAACAGAGATGAATTAGAAAGAAATCCAGCATACCAATTGATTGCTTGCCCAACGTTCGTAATAATGAGTGTATTTCTCCAGAGAATTTTTGGCCATCTCTCTCCTTCTCTCAGCCTCGTCATACTAAAACCAATAATGTGAACTTTTGAAAGTTAAAAAATGAAAACTCATAACAAATTTATGAGAAATTAAAAAAATATAAAAAAAAGATTATAATTCCTCTCACATCTCCTTGTTGCTTAGCTGTCTCATAACGGTTACAAGCATAGAAACCACCGGTTCTCTCACCGTGATCTGACCATGCACCAAGACATAGCCTGAATTTTTCAAACCACTAGTCATGAACAAAATTTACACATACCCAATTACTAAGGAAAGAGAGACCAAATGTCATAATCCCAGTCATTTGGCATAGAAGACATTCAGCAAGAGCCAATTTTCTCATAGAATAAATTTCCAAATAAGTATCAAATTCAGCAATGAAAATTCATTAAAAATACGGAAACGATCAACTTTGAATTAAATTTGGTTTAATTAAAAACAAACCAGCAAAATTCAAATTTACAAGGTGGCGAGCATGTCATGTGCATACACCCTTGATTTTTCTCAATTGGACGCTTGCACTTTGGACAAGGCTTAGAGTTGGCCAGAATCCTGAAGATTATTACAATTCACAATTAGCATATCACAACAGAAGTAAGACATCAACATATTAAAAGTTCCATTACATCTCATTTAAGTTGCATGGTAAGCAGACAATTCAAAATCCCCATTTTAACAAGCAACAAAGTATTTTAAAAGCAGAAATATAAGTGCACAACCAGTTCATGTTTTCGGACTCAGCACAGTTTTTCAAAATCCACTTTGCCACAGTGCCACAGTCCACTGGACGGTGAGCTTCTTCAGCGCACTGTAATTCCAATCAATAGAAGCCTTATCAATCCAGTCTAACATACAGCTAAGAATCTTACAAATCATGTACATAATAGTTTCAGAAGTGAATCATACATTCCAGCAAAAATTATATGAGCATAAGCAGGAAACGTCAAAGTTTCCACTTCCAGTGGTAAAGTCAACAGCAAACTCACACCCTGGAGCAGGACACCACTTGGTCTAACAGCAAACAAAAAAACAGAGATAAGAACCAAATGGAAAAAAATTTAAGAAATCATGCAAGGAGGCAAAATCAGGTTACATTTTTGAGTGATAAAGGTACATCAGGTTCAACATTCAGACAGTACAATCTCATGAAGAAAATAAAATAGAGAAAAACATTTTATTCAACCTCTCAATTGAGGGATACAAAACAGAATAATAATATTGGATTCTACTCTTGCTTACAGCAAAAAGGGTTCATGCTTCAAGTGATATCCACAATAATCATCCAGACTGCTAAAATATATATAAGCATCACTATACAGCAATATCACAACTTTTTCAATGAAGAATGTTCTGTGAACATCAATATGTAATTGAAAAGGGGGAAGAACAGCCCACTCCATGTTTAGAAAATATAACAAAAATAAATTGAAGAAACATTATCACCATAATCACAATACGTAATGTATTTAACAACTCTACTGATATACAAAAACTAAATCAAGAAATCAGATTTATATGCTACTAGACCGCACCATTTCCATAATCACCAACAGCACAACAATCATCATAATGCACCATCTATGTCCAAATCCATCTTCCTACATCTCTAAATTTCAAATCAATTTTCTCACACAGCAACAAAAAAAAATCATATTTGAGACTTCTTTGATTGATCGAAAAACCAACATAAAACCCCCTGAGATTTCAATGCTAGCTTTTCAAACTTATCTGCACAGGAACCTCCACTGGGTTTTCTAAATTTGCTCAGAGGGAGCCAAATTGGCTCAATTCAGTTAAACCTCTTTGAATGACTTTGTTCATGCATGAGAGGTCCTTTGCCCATTTTTAATTTCTTGTACTTTGCCTCTTCTAGATGAATATGGTGATTCCTCTTTTGCAATTTAACTTTATGTATCTGAAACCACCTTTCCCCTTTTATGTCTCTCTTAAATTTCTAGCTCAATTATACATCAGTCTTGCTCATTGCAAATCATAACCAACAAGGACTTTAAATGAATCAAAGCTACAGAAAACATAACCATCATCCAAATAGAAAACCCAGTCTCGAGTGGCAACTCAGAGAGAGAGAGAGAGTTTATGCTGGAGTATGTACCAGCCACAAGTGCTTACTTGATACAGTACCCAATAATTTTGAAAGAGTGGGGAAGGCCAATGCTATATACCTTTCTATTGTCTTCAACATAAGATCTAAGAAGGTAACGAGAATACTTCTCCTTATCTTCATTAGAAGCCAACATGTCAATCATGTCTTGACCAACTGCAGCTCGGCAAGACGGATCAGGACATCTCAGCATCAGACACCCAGGTCCATCATTAACAGTTGCACTAATATAACCTATCACAAAATATAAAATGTGGCCAGGAAATTTCTTCAAAACAATTGACGGTAACAAGGAACATGGCAGAGGACAAATAAAATATTATAATAAAGAAAATTGAAATTTCGGATAAAATGTGATGAAAGGGGCACAACCGCCTAAATACATTGAAAAATGTATATGAGTATCAGACAACCCATGCAATGCATGCACGAAAGGCAAACTACAGATCACCGCTGTAAACAAAAAATCAAGCCAAAGTGCAGAAGAATGCTACAACCCCAATTTGCAAGGAACAAAATGGTAGGGTCTAATTGGGAAAAAAAAAGAGGCCAAACTTTAATTATTAGTTTAAAAAATATATATATAAGAAGGAACAAACAAAAAACAATGGCAGCAACAAAACCAAACTCAAAACAGATGAAGATTTGAAATGTTGAAAACCACTCAACAAAAAGGTGGGAAAAGAGAAAAGAGAGAGACTAGAAAATATATTAAATAAAAGGCATCTAATACAAACCTCTCCAACATGCACTGCAAAAGGGATGACCACAAGCAGCTGACATAACTTTGTCACGATAGTAGGATTCAAAACATATCCCACATGTTAGCTGGCCAGGGAAACAAAAAGGGTATTATAAGTAGAATGTGCAAACAAGAAAGCAACAAACCAAGAAATTCATTCAACTCCAAAACCTCACAAACATAGACCCATAATACCTACTTTAGGATCAGAAAATTCAACAACTGGCTTGTCCAACAACCCAACTAATCTCCGGACTGCATCTTCATCTGCAAACCAGGCATCATACACTTTGCTAACACTCCTGCAGGGACAACTTTCTTCAGCACATCAACCTGGAAAGAAAATACAGCCGACAAGAACCAAAGAGTGAATTACTTACCAGTTATAATGACGGAGTAAGATGCTTGCATCTACTCTAGATATTGAAAGGACAGTGGAAACTTTTGTAATATCATCATCCTGATGTTGTTTTATATCTGCTTCCTTCAATACAGTGTAACTTTCCTGAAACAGAAAAAGATTGCATTTAAAGATTCAAAAGATACAAAATGAATGAATAAACCAAGGCCAATCAACCAGGACAGAGAAAATAAAAAAATTTAAAAAAAATGAAATGCATAACAAGGTAAGGCCTTCTCTATAGATCCCAGTTCTAAAGAGTGACATGGATGTCATCATTTTGTCCAACTTCAAGTTCTTAAACTCTAATTCCGTACCTCACTCTCCATGATGTGTCCTAAAATTCAAAAACTAAAGGATAAAAATGTGTTAAGAGTCGTGCTAAATTGGCATGTGGATAACCTCATTTGACCATAAAAACATGACTAAGCATCCAGTTCTATATTTCCACTGGTTGGTTATGGATAAACTATAATCATAAAAATATTGTAATTAGAATCACGTACCTTGAGGAAAGAAATAAAAAGGAAGAGCAATGTAATTTTCCCATTTTAGCTATTCTCCTTATACAGTTTTGTGGAAATCAGGAAAAAAAAACGATGTATTGATCCATCAAATGCAAGTCAAGATACACAGGCTGGCAGCAGTATAAAAAAAATGATTTGAATGAACTGAATCCAAAGTTGTTAAATAACAAACACATACAACAGATCAATACCTTCCAACTCCAAACCTAATTGTGAACCATCTGGTCTAATTATGAAGTTCATTCAACTGATCCAGTACAAGAACATGGCTTAAGTAAGCGAAGCTCTACATAAAACACGAATCAAATACAGAATTACCAAAAAGAGTATGGCACACTAGTGTGGCAGCCTTCTCCTCTGAATCAAATCAGTAAGTGCCAACCCTACTACTTGCAAACATCCACGAAACGTGTAAACCTTGGAAGCCACTTCGGCGTTCCATGACATCAATTATGAATCAAATATAGTTAGGCGAAGGATCATCAACCATCAGTGGTAAAATATTCATCAAGCAGTCGTGATCTTCCATCCTCACTCAAAAAACATTATCCGGTTCAACCGCCAAACAGAAAAGTACAAAAATTTCTTCACCACTCAAATTAGCAAAGAAATCAAACTAGAAATGACAATCACACTAACACTAGAAGGAAACCAAAAAACAAAAAGGTTACTTTTTCATCGACAAAACAGAACAAAAGAACTTTACCATCAAAATTCCGGGAAAATAAAACAAAATGGGCTGAACATTTAGAAGAGAAAAGGACCTGCTGGCGACTAAAGGAGACATTATCATAATCATCATCATGAGAATCCTCATCGATGAACTCGTGATCATCGTCATCGTGTTCGTCGTACTCTTCGTGAGCGGCGTCGTCGTCGTCGTCGTCGGTGTTGTAGTAATCGTCATCATCGTCCATTGCCTCGCCGCTGTAGAAATCATCTTCTTCAGAATCCATGATGCGCTCATTCGATTACAACAAGGAGGAAGTTTTCCAAACGGCGTGTTTGGATGAAGAGAAAATGAAATGGAAAAAGGAAAAAGAAAAAGGAATTAGGGGAGAAATACAACTATGTAAACGAGAATGTTTCAATTTTTACTTCTGCTTTGCCTCTTCACTAATTATTTCACTCAGCCTCCCTGTTGGGCGAGAGGAGGGCCGGGGGTTTTTATATGCTCACAGTCAGAGACGAGGATGGAAAGTGGATAAAAGGACTGAAAATGGAAGGGCGGTGATGTAATTTTACTCCAAGAAATCTGTTATCAAACCATTTTTAACGTGAGTCTGCATTTGGGTTTTTTTTTCTTTTAATTCGGGTTTTGGAAATTAATCGATAATGACGAAGAGATATTTCTTTTAATTACTTTTGAGATTCAACTGAATAATAAAAATAATATTATAATTGTAAAATCTTTTATATATATATTATATTTATATAATATTATGTAATATTATAATAGATATTTCAATCCTTGAAATGTTTTGAAAGAGAGGGTTCTACATTCAAGACTATTCATTTGGACCCAGCCCATCCATGGCTGGCCGAAATCCTAAATCCTTGAGATTGGGTGATCATCCAGGGTGCCGGCTTGTTTCGTTAGGCACAGACACTGTAACTGCATGTTTTTAAATAATCAATAAGAACAATAAATCAAGAAGGTAAAAAGAAAAAAAAATCAATTGACCCAGTGTAATTTTTCTTGAGACAAATATTTTTCTAATTTTTTATTCTATGGCTAATGAGCAAAGCTAAGATTTTAAACAAATTGAGGCTTGATGATCTCGTTATCTAACTGGTGGGATGGAAGAATAAGGTCGTCAATGATCAAGTTGACGAAGACAAGAAGAAGAATATAGATTTTAATTCTTCAACTCTAGAGAGTGATTGAAGTGAGTGTGAAGATAAAGGTGAAGATGCAAACTTCATGACAAAATTCAGAAATTTGCTTAGAAACAGAAGGAACCTGAGAAGGAAGAACTTCAAAGAGTTCTTTGATGAAAATCAAAGAAGTGAGAAGAGCATAAAGAATTAACTAGTATTTTGTGAGTGCAACAAGCCAGGACATGAGAAAGCGGATTGCTGGCTTTCAAATACAAGAAAATGAAAAACAAGGCAATGATAAGGAAAATAGTTCATCTGATAGTTCACATGATACGGGTTTCAAAGGAAACTAAGGCTAACACTTGCGGACCCAAGTAGAGTTTGGGTAGCCACAACCTAATTTCCCCTTGTACGTACTGAGGTTCAAAGCAAATGACAGGATACATACCTTTACTTTCATATCTCGCAAAAGAAGAGAAACGAAGCATGTATTGTTTTATGGGGTTAACGCTAGAGGAAAAATCATTGGCTTTTACAATGCAGGTAATGAATGTATAGTTTTGATTAAAAATATGCTATTAATTAATAATTTGAAGCATAAGTTGTCGAGCACATGTCAATTGTGTGATAAAGGCTGCAAAATTATCTTCAAACCTACTACTTGTTGCATAATCAAGAGCTTGGTAGGTGATAAGGTTGTCTTTGTTGGGATTAGATGCGAAAATGTGTATGCAACCGACATCGAATATGCATCATGCATCAAATATTGGTAGTTGCTTTTAAGCATTTCATGAAAATAGTGCCCATAGTATGAATTTGGTTTCAAAAGTCTCTTAAAAAAAAGGATCCAGTTAACTGGACTTCCAAAAATCATTTTTGTTACAGGTAAAGTATACGATGCATGTCAATTAAGAAAACAAGTCAAAACATCTTTTAAACCAAAATTGCATACCTCAACAACTAGACCTTTGCAATTTCTGCACTTGGGTTTGTTTAGACCATCAAGAACAACAAGTCTTGGTGGAAAATATTATGTTTTTGTTGTACTTGATGACTAGTTTAGATAAACATGGGTTTTATTCTTGGGCACAAAAGATGAGTTCATTCATGCATCAGGCATTTTCAGAATTTTAAAATGAATTCAAAATTAGAAAGACACCACAATTGCATCTGTTAGAAGTGATCACGGTTGTTGAATCTATCAATCACATTTATTGAAAAGTTTTGTCATGAACGTGACATTGACCGTCACAGTAATTTCAAAAAGACAAGTGAGATAGCAAACAGACGGGCAGTGAATTAGTGGTATTATTGCATGCCATGTGTTTGAAAAACGGCTGCATCGAAAACAATTTTGTCTATTTCTTATTATTATCCACACAGTCATCAGTTTAATAATTGATAGAGATTAAAATGATGTAATTTATAATTTATAATTTTTATTTATAAATATTATTTTTTAAATAATAAATAAATAAATCAATTTATTCAATTCATTAATAAATTGATTGGGTTTGCCTTTCTTATAATATTTAACAATTTTTTAAAATTATAAAAAGATGAATAGCTAATAAATATCAGCTATTAAAATAAAATAAGTATTTATTAAATAATATTTAATTAATTTTTAAAAAAATATGTTAATCATCTATCGTATTTGGTCCGTGCTACACACTTTCGTTTTCGTTTCAAAGCGGTATCCAATTTTGTATTGGATTACTCTCAGAAGTGATTTGTAACGTAACCAATGGGGAGTTCCTTAGCAGTTGCAATCGTTTGGTCGTGCCAAACTAACCGGATATTACGGATGTGATTTTAATTGCGAGGAAACCTTTTTTTTAAATAATCGTGTGATGGTGACGGATTATTAAATTAAAAACAAAAATATAATCACTTAATAATATTATAAATATATTTAAAATTAAAAATTATATTTATTAATAAAGTAAAATTTTATAATTTGTGTAATATCTAATATAATTTGATTAATTTAAAATAATTATAATTAAAATATATTAATTTTTTTAAAAAAATTATGTTTAAATATGATATTATTAAAATATTAATAATTTATATTTTTAAAAAATTAATGCAATTTTCAGTATTAAATTATTGGGATAGAAAATTTCTGAGCGTTGTATAAATAAACTTTGTTGCAAGTCTCCGAAGTGGATATAAAATCTGCGAACATTGCGCGTGTATTTCACTGCCACTCAAGGCGTAACTTTTTCTAAGATTCCAAAACTACCCTTTCACAAAATTGTGGCTAGTTCATACAGAAAGCGAGTACAAACTAATTTACGTACGCGAAGCATTGTTAAGCAATTATGTGCTGGCTGTTATTTGTCTTGTCGAAAAACGTACCTAAACGCCACGTTGTCAGACTTTACTCGTATGATTTGCGTAAATTTGTTGCCGAAAGATGGCAAATCACCGACCGGTGAAGACCTTGTCTTCCCAAATGTAACGATTTTATTCGTCTGAGTCTCAACATCAGGTAATTAGCATCGTTCTGCAAGAGAACTACGTGTCAAAATCTCCTTTAAATTTTATCGGCATCCGCCCTGGCTTGCTCAACGGCCTCTACGCTTTTTCCATTCGTCAAGGAGGGGTTTCTCGGCAGGAAAAGATTTCCCCAAATTTTCTCGGAAAATTATATCATTCAGTCAATTATTTTCCTCTCACTTTTTCTTTCTTGCCATACGAAGAGTTCAGGCTAAATTTTAGCTACTCTCGAAAGAAAGCAGATTACAAAAAAATTTCTTCTCGCAAAATCACCGTCGTTTTGTATCGTTTATATTCAGCTGCATAGAAGACGCATTGTCACTTTACTTCTCAGCAAGCCAGTTCGGAATTTTGTTAACCAATAAAAAAAAAGAAATCGTGTCCTTTCCGTTGTTTAATCAAACAGTAGATCTTCGTATTCACCTTTAGCTTCCCCATTTGTTTCTTCAATTCTGCCGGCGTCGTCTCGTAGGTTCGATTTCTCGGTAGTTTCGATCATTGATATTGACAATTTTTACAGAAGGGCAAGAAATTAACCTAGTAAAATAAAATCTTGGTGAGCTTGTAGAATTAAAGATGACGCTACAATCAATACCAGGGAGTTCAGGGTACTTAGGCATTTTCCCGGAGAGAAGGATGTCGTATTTCAGTAATCCATACGTTCTAGGATTGACTGTAATTGCCGGCATTGGCGGATTGCTCTTCGGATATGACACTGGTATTTTCTTTTCGATCCTGTTATCAATGTTTGTTTCATTTTTTTGGGTAAATGTTCAATATTCAAACATCTATGTTTTGCAATTTCGCTCATCATTGCATCCGAGAAGCTGCTCAACTCACAAGCAAAGATTTACCTTTCTCTTTAGTTTATAGTAATATATTGGATGGAATTTAATATGTTTGTTTCCTGCTTTTGAGTTGTTTGTCCATCAATTTTCCTTTGGATAGAGATTACTTTTAGCTGCTGAATTTTGTTGATTTTGGATAATCTATTAGTTTTATTTTCTTTTGGTAGAAAGATAAAGAGATTTGGTTTTTATAATTATATCCACTGGATTGAGGTATAAATTTCTATGTGCCATCTGGATACATTTTGCTGCTTTTGATAACTCTTAAATAATTCTTTTCTTAGACACAATTTTTGATATAAACTATCAACTAGATATAGTTCTAATATAGTTATAAAAAGAATATGAACTAGTTATACTTCTAATATAGTTCTAAAAAGAGTTGATTTATTTATTTATTTATTTTAAATTTTTCCCTTACTGAGATCTGTCAAAATTATGTTTTGGTGACTTTACACATTCTATGCGAATTTCTAAAACTATTTTGGATTACAATAAAGACATCCCCTGCATTTTTATTTTTATCAACATTATTGATCGGTTATCATTCATTGCTAGTATATGTTGGTGTGTCTTATATATTGTTTGTGCTTAATGACAAATGTTAGAGGACTGTCGTTCTGGAAATTCTTATTCCCTTTTATGCCTTTTATGAGTAAATTAGGAGACAATTCATTAACCAAATACAAAGGGAAGGTGAAACCAAGTCTATTGGGAGTAGAATAGGTGGCCTGTATCATTGTAATTTTGAGAGATCAAGATTTGATTTAACTCTTTAATTGCTTTTTTCTTTTGTTCATTTTGATTATCTTTCTTAGTTTTTTAAACTTTTATTTTGTTGTTAAAATGTTTTATGAAGTGAAAATTTTTATTTCAGGTGTAATATCGGGAGCCCTTTTGTATATAAAGGATGATTTTGAGGTGGTAAATCAGAGTAGTTTCCTACAGGTAACAAGCTAGTAAAGTTCTATTTCAGCTTTCTTTGGGATGGATTTGTTATATTATTTGGTTCCCTAAAGGATGATGGAAAAGTAAACTAATGGGAAGAAAAAAAATAGAAACAATCCATTCTCAGTGATAGCACTAAAAATTTGGTGCTCCTAAGGAATAATTTGTTTGCATGGGTGGCTGGCCATGCATGACTGTGCGTGGTTTAGGTGGGGGACCGCATGGGGGACGGGGGTGAGAGATGTGGCAGAGCAGTTTGAAGAATTTTCCAACTAGTTTTTTCCTTGTAACTTTTATTTAATGTTCTGAACCTCTTTGAAATATCCTGATTCTTTTAAGTTATCAGGAAACAATTGTGAGCATGGCCTTGGTTGGTGCAATGATAGGAGCCTCATCAGGAGGTTGGATTAATGATGCTTATGGACGTAAGAAAGCTACTCTTCTTGCTGACGTTGTCTTTACTGCTGGTGCAATTATCATGGCTGCTGCTCCAGACCCATATGTACTAATATTGGGACGGCTTTTAGTTGGCCTGGGTGTGGGTATAGCATCTGTTACTGCTCCAGTATATATAGCTGAGGCATCCCCGTCAGAAGTAAGGGGTGGACTAGTGAGCACAAATGTGCTTATGATAACTGGTGGACAGTTTCTTTCCTACCTCATAAATCTTGCTTTTACAGAGGTATGATTTACCTCGACTATTTTCTTTGCTTTCATTAACTTGAATTTCTTGCGTAGATATGACAATATGTCCCGCATAAAATAGTATCTTGGTTACATGGAATTGCTGTAATCATTTACGTGGTTTACAAAAGATTTTTTTTTGTAATATTTAATGTTTGTCCTATACTCTTATCACGGTCAATCTCTTACTATTTGAGTCTCAATGAGAATAGAGAGAAGTTCCTTAAATTGATCAATGATGCTATATGAAAAAGAAGTGAATTTTAAACTTGCTAGTCCATAAACAAAACATTTTTTTGGGGGGTAGAGTTTCTCAATTATCAATAGATCAGGAGATGAAAAGACAGCTTTGCTTTGCATTCTTGCAGATATATTTTTGAGTTCAAAAATCTGTTGGAAAGCTGTAGTAAGTTGTTAGGAAGAGAGAAGGTTTTACTTTTAGTCAGATAATATTACGGTAATCCATGGGCTATTGGAATACATTTTCTAATTTAATCAAGATGGTAATATTGGTGAGCCTTTTTTCACCTTGCTGAAATTGAAATTGCCTTTCATCATAATGTATTTCTAGTTGTAGATTTTGTACTATTTAATTGAGCTGTACAGTTGTGAATGGTGGTTAGAAATGAATGGTTGACAAATTATCCGATGTTTGGAGTGTGAGTTTCATGCTTTTTCTGATTTTGGATTTTTTCCCCTTAAAAGTCTTTAAAGGATTATGTGCATAGTGATTAGATTGCTAGGTTTGTCGTGCTTCTTTTTTGTATGAAAGATCTTGCAGGAAAAATTGCGTTGTAGCCATGCTTCTTGTAGTGCTCATACATCTCAGATGGTTGAGTTTCTCTTCTGCAGTTTTGAAGAGGCACCACCAAGACAGAAATTGGGGTTTGCCATTTAAAGAATCCCCACTGATAAACATCACTAAAAGAATTTCTCATGTTTTCTGGAATAATTTAGATGATAATGTTTCTTATGGTTGTAAATAGCATCTGATATATTCCTTATTTCAATATAGTTCTTATAAAAGTGGTTAATAGGATGTGCAGGGCTTGTTATTTGTGAGAGAAAAATGTGAAAATCATTTACAAAATGAGTTTTCTTCAAGAAATTCTTTTTACTGAGGTGCAGTTTTGGTCACGATTTGTTTTATTCCCTAATTAAGTACAAAAATTGGAAAAGCTATATTTGTTTTCTTAGAAGGCAAAAACAAGAATTTATTGCTTTCATATAAAAAATGTTTTCTTTTTGAATCCAAGTAGCAATGTCAACAAGTTTTCAAATTTACTCTCTTGAGAGGGATTATGTTTGAGGAACTGAAATCTTCTTTTTCTTTAAATATTTACTGCTTTAACTTCAAAGTATTTGTTTTAGGTTTTCTGAAATAAATTTAACACACCTAATTTTCTCCTGTATTTGTTCCTTTGGCATCTTTTGGCGCTCATACCATACTCTTTGTAATGCTACCACTTTTATGTGGACGACTGCATTTCTTCATCTCATAATTATCTTTTTCACTAATTTATCAAGAAAGTGCGACGAGGCCAATGTGTCTGGCGCTGAATGACAAATATATGGGTAATGGCACACAAGGCTTTCATTTAAAGTTATTTGCTTATTTATTTGAATTATAACTAGCTTGATTCTCTCGCCTATCTTTTGTATATCTTACCACCCCCATATCTCAAGTTTTATGTTGCTGCAGTTCTCATGTTCCAGCTTAGGCAGCTAGTCTATTTCTGTGCCACCATGGAAAATTTATTCTTTCCTGAGTCCTGTCAAAGGTTACACTTTGTTGGTCCTCTATATAAGTGTCTCAATATTTAAAGCTTGTTTCTTAAACTTATTTGGTGTAGAGTTTTGTTCCAAAAACAATAAGCATGGAATGTAATACTTTCAAGCATAATTATAGAAATGCATATTCTGTTTGGTTGTAATGAAGCAAATTGCTTTGAGGTATGCTTGGTGTACTCCAATTTTCTCTATCCATTTATTAGGAAATAAATTAATTATTTTCTCATTTTTGCTTATTCAGATGTTGTATGTCCACATATGCTTCAAAAGGTAGAAGCCTTAGCCAAAGACTTTATCCACCCTATTTTAGAAATACATTTTGCAGAATTAATGAACAAATGTCTTAACTTAAAATGTAATGTTGGTAACTATGGGCTCTTTCATTGTTAAATCAACTCATACAAATAAATCTGTTCAATCCACATTATCTACTCCGAAATTTTAGCGGGTTGGTTCAAACCTTAATGTGTGAATCCATTAGGCTTTGACTCTTCTAGCATTTAGATATGGCCTAGTCACATGGGGGTTGAGGCTTGGGAAGATTTTAGCCTTGTGACTGTCTTTTAGGCCATCCCATGTCTTAAATTCTCCGCTTTGAAGGTTTCATGTATTGTGTTGTACAGATTTCTGACGTGAATTACTTGGACAGGTCCCAGGAACGTGGAGGTGGATGCTTGGAGTATCAGCCGTGCCAGCTATCATTCAGTTTGTTCTAATGCTTTTTATGCCAGAGTCTCCCCGATGGCTTTTTATGAAGGTACAGAGCTCATCATGTGTGAAGAGGTTTCTGCTATGAACTCTCTTTTTGGGTACATTATCATGTTAATGCTTTTAATGTGCAGGGCGATCAAGACAAAGCCATTTCTGTGCTTTCTAAAATTTATGACATTGCTCGGTTAGAAGATGAAATCGAGCACCTTTCAGCTGCTGCAGAAAGAGAATGCCAGAGAAAGAATACCATCAGATACTTGGATGTTTTCAAAACAAAAGAAATCAGACTTGCATTTTTGGCTGGGGCTGGACTGCAGGTATGAGTTGTCAATTAAGAATTTACTGCAACAGCATAATCTATTTAAATAACTCCGTTATTTTTTTCTAGAATGTCACTGTTCTGTTATGATTAGTGTTTTTTTCTGCTGCTAATTTCAGTCTGCAACCATTCATCATTGGCATTAAGATATTGTTGGTCCTTTCCTTTCTGCTTTGGTAGAATACTGTTGCAATTAGTTATTCATCTTCAGTCAAGCCCTGTTATGCAGACTTTGTAAGTTCAAGTTTGTGAGTGGGACCATGACCATGCTTAGGTTGTTTATACGAAATTAAGATAATACAAGTAGAAGCTACATATAGCACGAACGCATACATAAGGTGTTCTAAGAAGGATGCTGGCAGAGATTTTATTCTAACTTTTCTGATGCAAGTAAGGATAAGGGTTTAGAGAGAGACTACCTGCTGACTAGCAATGCCAGAAGTTGAAGTTTGCTTGGGGAATGTTTGATATTGAGGTGCTGTAGCTTTGGAGCCACAACTACTGTGAGATGGAAGCACCAGCTTTCAAATGAAAGTAGATGGATGTTTGATAAACACTAGCTAGCCATCAAATGAAGGTTGATAGATTGGATAAAAACTAGCATGAGAAGAGAGTTGAATCGTTTAATGCCATGAGAAGAGAGTCTTTTGCTACAGCTGCTTGAGTAATAGTTACATACATATTTTACCATGCAGCAGAAGCCAGAGTTTCCAAATATGCCCATAAAGTGACCTAGCTTCTTTTTTTAATAGTAGACAGAACATTATATTAATGTGTGAAAAGTTAGCACAGACGTGGACCGGATTGCCTTGAAGTAAGCTGGTTTTTGGGGCTTGTTCCAAACTCATCTACCTCAAAAATTACTAAAACTAGTTGTATGAGTTTTGACCTATGCTTAATGGTGGACTTTCCTATTAGCAACTGAATAATAAGTAGAAATCACATTATTGTGTGTGTGCGTGTGTGCAGGATACTTAACTGTAAAATATAATTGAATCAATTAATTGACTGCTGTGAACTTAAGAGTTGGTAACTGCAAAAATAAAAGAGAACTTTGACAAGCCTTTTAAGCATTTTGGCTACAAAACCTTGAAATAATTATGATTCCATTCTTCATTTGCACATTAAATAGCAAAAAAGAAAACAGTGATTAGATGCCATTTTTAACCATTAACTTTGGATTCAGTCCAGTTCCCATTTGAGCTATTAATAACATTGAAGAAAGACTGAAAGAATTAAAAAATTTGCGAAAATGTGAGCATGAGATGTGGTAGTCAAGCCTGAGTTGTATGTATGACAAACAGTTTTATATGTTGCAGTAATGATTCCTTGAGTTGGTCAGTTGAGGTTCATATTTGTTTTTCCTAAAAGAAAAATTTATTCTAATGTGTGGGCACTAGAGGTGGATGTTAGGGTATTTTATTTACTCAGAAATGGATGGATTGATTTCCATTGCAACTGTGATGTCTGCAATTGTCATTTGCCTTACCTGACCAGCCACCTTGATACCTACTTTTACCAGCCAAAGTGTTAATAGAGGTTGTTTTCCCCTTTTATTTTTATGGTTTATATTTTAATGGCCAAATATAAATCTTAACCAGTCAGCTCCAAGATTCTATACTGATTTGGAACTATGTGATAATGTAGGCATTTCAGCAGTTCACCGGGATCAATACAGTCATGTACTACAGCCCAACAATTGTCCAGATGGCTGGCTTTGAATCCAACCAGCTAGCACTTCTCCTATCTCTTGCTGTTGCAGCTACAAATGCAGCTGGAACAGTTGTTGGAATTTTCCTTATTGACCATTTTGGAAGGAAAAAGTTGGCTCTCTCCAGCTTGTCTGGTGTAATTGTGTCCCTTGTCTTACTCTCTTGGTCATTCTTTGCAGGATCGTCTAATTCTTCAAATGGAATCTATGGTTGGATTGCAGTCATAGGGTTAGCCCTGTATATTGCTTTCTTTGCACCAGGAATGGGACCTGTGCCATGGACTGTGAACTCAGAGGTGTATCCCGAGCAATACAGAGGGATATGTGGGGGTATGTCAGCTACAGTGAATTGGATCTCAAACTTGATTGTGGCACAGACCTTTCTTTCAATTGCAGATACAGTGGGTACTGGAGCCACTTTCTTGATGCTAGCTAGCATTGCTGTGCTTGCAGTGGTCTTTGTGATTTTTTTCGTGCCGGAGACCAAGGGATTGACGTTTCTGGAAGTGGAGCAGCTATGGAAAGAGAGGGCCTGGGGAAGCAATTACAACACAGAAAGCCTTCTGGAGCATGGAAACAGGTCCTCCTAAGATTCGTGGTCGCATGCCTGGTTTGCTAAAACTGGTACGTAGTCCAATTTATAGGGGTTTCGGAAGCAGTTCCTTCGCAAGTTTTGTGTCACTAAAGTGTGTGTGCTGTGTGTGCATTGATGATGAATTTATGACTTAAAATACCCAAACCAATCCAATCCACTGAAGCTATGGGATTCATCTTTTAAATTCCATGGTTAAGAAATCAAGTGGCGGAGGGATGATGATGTTGTAGGGAGGAATAGTCTTGTCTTCGTGCATAAAGTGAATCAGCATCCTTCTTAAGGGGTTGTCTTGTTGTCTGCCATGTCAAATGCAGCTTGGTTAGTACTGTTTATCTTCTTGCTCTCCGTATCCATGTACTTCCCCTCTTAATGAAGATTTTACATTGGTTTTGTTAATTTTGTTTGATCTAATATTAACTAAAACAAAACATAATTTCTACATCAGCAAAATAGTCAAATCTTAAATAAAAAAAAATTACAAATAATAAAATCTCTTTAACTATAATTTTTAATTAAGTTATTTAACTAGCAAGTAAATATGTATGTATTTGTAATTATAGTATGCATATACATACACAACATGATACGGTCTACGATATTAACAATGGTTATTATTTGATAATTGTTTGTCAAATAGTATAATATTTTAAAATAATAACCCTTTTCGAGCACTGGAATGTATTTTATTCTAGTAATTATAGTAGGGTGTTCGCCAGCTATTGTCTTCAAAGGAACCTCCATGATATCCTCAACCTCGACATAGCCGGGCATGTATCACGACATGCGTGAAGGCATGGATATGAATGCATGAAGGCATGATGTCGTAATGACCGACATGGACACGTGGGTACAAAGAACAGGACCACCAACCATGTGCAAAATGAAAAGTGGAACTCGGCGGGCAGGTGGCTTAGATAAGCAGAAGCATAAGCCACTTAACATATACTGGATAATTTAAGGACTAAGGAGAGTGTATGGCATAGAAAAATTTTAAAAAAAGAAATTATTTTCCATCTTGAATATATAATAGAAAAATAGATGTCACATATTTTATTAAATATTACTTAATATATATATCACTATCGGGTATAATTTTTAATAAATTTTATTTAATTATATCTTAATTATCGATAAATTTCTATTAATATATATATGTAAATTTTTATTGTATAATTTGACATAATTAACAAGCATGACCATAAGCATAAATAAATTATCCCTCAACAATTGAGTCTTTCATATTATATTGATGACAACATGAACTGAATTTGTTATGTTTATGTGAAGGAGACTATGATCCCAAACCATGTATTGCAAATTAATTCCAGTTTTCAGTTTGTTGTATTTATCATATGATTGTAACGAGCATAAATATTGTACAATATGGAAAAAACACAACATGAGATAGGTGAGTGTCACTTTCTAAAAATAATTTTATTTATAAATATTATTAATAAAATTTTATTAAATTAAAATTTAAATAATATGATATAATTATTTATTTAAAAAATAATTCACCCGTCGTACCAAATATCATTCCTTCACTGGGTGAGAGTAGGACATTAATTTTGTGACAAGATTTTGCAAAAAATATTAAAATTTTTTTCTATTTTATATATAAAAAAAAATGGTCGTATACTCTATCATTATTTAATTAGTATATTGGAATTAATATCCTTTTGTTGGATTGCATAAAATAATTGTGAAGCTGAAGTTGTTCAGAGAAGAGCTAAAATGAAGCAGGCAATTCTATTTCTATCATGATTAAGCTTTTGAAAATTGCTAAAAGAAGAAGAAAATGTTGGAATTAGAATTAGAATTTGCTAGACAAGAAATGCTTTACGTATTAGTTAGATTTTCATGACATGGGGTGGGTGTTAGAAATGGTGCCACTCAGCTACAGAAAGGAGAACCAGCCACCTAAGCCTTGCTCGTGACTGAACTAGCTGCATTCTGTGCAGAGCTGTATACCCAGCCACAACACCCACTCTGCACACCCACAAAATTTCAGTTAAAAAAGGCCACTATAGTACAATAGACAGCTGTAGGTGTTTGTATAAGCCACGTCCTACTTTCTTAATATTAATGACGAGTGCTTAATTTAATTAATAGTCTAATTAAGACGTTTTGTTAAAACATTAATTAATAATGAATTAAAATTTAATATTCATGTTTAAACTTTCATACACTCTTAGTTTCATTGAATCTGGTCAAATCAAATCCAGCTTACACGTGGAGAGGTTGAGTCACACAATTATCTAATACAAAGAAATGAAGTAAGAGCTGCAAAAGGGGCATCGATGATGAAAGCTTTTGTTGCATGTGGGAACGAATTAAAATAAGAAACAACGATTGATTTGCTGAAAAGTTCAATTAATACAATCCAATGGATAAGAGAAGAAGATAATGATTGAGATTAGTTAATTAATTAATAAATAAAAGATTTGATCAAGCCACGACAAAATTATGGTCAAATTGTCATCTCCAGATTATGTATGCCGGATCAAAAGTTAACTTTATCCGATTTCATTCAACCATACGTCCATCGCATTATGCACATAATGATAAAATATCAACCAACCTGAAAAAGTTCAATGCATTCACTCAGCAGTTTTACTTAATTTGGGTTATTTCTAATTGATTTTTAAATATTTTTAATAAATTTAGTTCGAGTTTTAAATCGGATTTAATCTAGTTTCAATAGATAAAAACATTTTAATATTTTCTAGTTTTTTCCCAACTAATCTTCAACTGATTTCTAATCCAATCACATGCCTTGCAGAAAAGAAAAGAAAATAAACAAGTAGAATAGATGAACCGGTAAGTATATTTATTGATGCCGAGAATATTCTTTGATTCAGTTTTCAAGTAACAAAATTGCATGCCATGCATTTGACACCAATTTGTGTGCAATTTTTGTTTTTTTTTCTTGTTCTGTGTTTCTTTCCGAAACTAACAAACAAGATTTTGTCTGGGCACTTGAAACAAATCAACTCTTAACAATGAAATATCAAAACTACTTCCAACCATATGACCTGCACCAACTAACATTGCTTTGAAAAAAAACCAAAAACTAAATAATTATAGTAATTCATTCAAGTAGAGGCTGTTCCGCTCGGGGTAAGGCATGTTAGGCAAGGGAACCTTAACCCAGCTGCTTCTAGAGAGTAGAGTGACTAATGATATAACAATTTATTTTTATAAAATTAATTAAAAAATGATAAAAATAAAAATCAAATAAAATTTATTATATTTCTAAAGCGTTAATTAATTAATTATTTATTTTTATTTAATAATTTTTATTAACTACTCGGTAAATCATTTATGTTTAGGATAACGCTATAATACGTATTTTTCGTATAAATATTTTATACGGCGTTTCTTTAATAGTATTTTATTAATTAATTTTGAATTTGAAAACAACTCTATAGTAATAATATAAATGCTCTTTTATTATTTTCTCTACATTCTACCTCTTTTTTCTTGATTTCTTTAAGGTAAAGTAAAAAAATAAATAATATTTTCTACGTAGCAGAATCCGTATGGCACTGGGTTGGGTATTTAGACAGTCCGCCGTTAGTCCACCACCCAAGTACAACAAAAAATAAACGAACGAATTGTCAAAAAGGGTATTTATGTAAATATACATTCCAGTTAACGCCTTTTCTGTTGGTTCACAAGCGTCTGTGTCTCCGTTTTTTAGTGTTCACATTTTTTGTCACGTACTGACAGAAGCAACAACTTCATGAAACTCGCACGTGGCGGGTCCCACCATCCTTTTCATTTGTTCAACTTGCTCAACCATACCAACCCACCACGTGTCCTCTTTGGATTCTTGTCATCTTCGGTCCCACAACCACATTAAGTGCAGCCGTCCCTGTCCGCGTCATCAACCCCACGTGTACTTAACCTCTCGTTCCTCTTTTACTTTCGACCCCGAACTTTGTTTTAATTATAAATAGAACCCTATTCTTTTGAAAAATATTACTTTATTACATTTTCTGATAATTATTACCAATAATACATCAAAATTATAGCGTGTATGTATATATATTTATATATCTTTTATTTTTATTTTATGTTAGTAAGTGGGAACGATCCATGTTTACTTTGCAAATACATGCATTTTGCATTTTTGTTTCATTATGATGTTAGTAAAACTAGATACATTGTAATGAAATTGTATTATGGCTCAAGAAAAACTTCCAAGTATGCATTATGGGATGGGTTGTTTGTCAATAACTTAATCATGCATTGCAAAAACGAGGAGGACTTGTGACAAAATGATGAGGACGCATGCAATTAATTGTCAGCTTTGTCCTTCTAAAATCATAAGTTTGTTTTCCATTGTTGATTTCTCAATTCAAAAGCCAAAAGTTGGAATTAGAGAAAATAGGAAACCGAGAGCAACCAATGAAGGTGTTACAACGAATTTATTTTTATTAAATTTAAATTTTACTTTAGATTGTGGACGGGACATTATTCTCATCCCTGTCTCCATCCCACTTTTTAAAATGAAGATGAGGATGCATCGCCGTCTCCAACCCCTTTTTCATATTTTGGGACAAAATTGTCCTCGATCCTCCTTTGGAACAAGACGGACCCTTGTAGATTCCCATGATATATTTGGAAAATATTTTTTTTGTAATAGAAAATTTTGCCAAAATTTTGTTGAGAATTAGCGGCGATTCATGTTGTGTTTTGCGTACAATCATTACAAATAGTGAGGGACAGAGTGATATATCTAATAAATATGGGACCTAACTGTTATAATAATAATTAAATGGATGGTGGATTTGTCAATTACCGATGTTTAAACATAGCCATGCATGCAATTATACCATCATCATCATGATTTACATGCATCGACATACATTAAATAATAATACTAATAAACCAACAAAAAAACAGAAACGGGCGCCGGTTTCTCCTCTCGATGCAGCTTTAAAAACACCTCATCATCCTTTTTACAAGCACATTGCAGAAAGACAGGGATAGAGAAATGGGAAGTTTTTCTTGTGAAACAGAATCATTGGTTTCTTCTGAAAACACAATCCAAGAAAACTTATCATCCATTGATTGTACCATAACTAGAGCTGCGTCTGATGGAGAAACTGAGTTCAATCCAGAAACCGCAGAAAGTGAGTTCAATCCAGAAACCGCAGAACTTTTAAGAACTAGAAGTGAAAGCAGGAGTTTGTTGAAGTCGAAGAAGAAAAAGAATCAGGTTTTGCTTGAGGGTTATGTGGAGACTCAATATGAGGATGATTTGAAGAGAACAAAGAGTTTGACAGATGAAGATCTTGATGAGCTAAAAGGATGTTTGGATCTTGGATTTGGGTTCAGTTATGAAGAGATTCCTGAGCTCTGCAACACTTTGCCCGCACTTGAGCTGTGTTACTCAATGAGCCAAAAGTTCGTGGATGAGAAGCAGAGGTCCCCTGAGAATTCTCCTGTGGCTGAGCCTGTTTCTAGCCCGATTGCTAATTGGAAGATCTCTAGTCCTGGTGAGTATTTTGAATTTGGGTATCACTGTTTTATTTGTGTTTGATCTGATTCTGATGTTGTTGATGAATATAATGAATTGGGTACTTGGGAAATGAGCAATTTTGTTTAGTTGTAATCTTATTTGTTATGATGATTGATGAAGGATGAAATATTCTTATGCAAGAATATTCAACAGAAGAGCACATGAGAAAGCTCTGGAATGTTTAGTACGTTCTTCATGAATCATCCTTTTTCTTTGTTCTAACATCTTTTTGTTTGTAAAAGTAAACGAAAGCATGCTACTTTCGCACATTAAATGGTTGGATCATTCTTTTAATATGTTTCAACTGAATTGCTTTTAGTATAAAGTTTTGTTTTAATTTTTTTGTTGCCTTTTTATAACTTGTTCAGGTGATCATCCGGAAGATGTTAAAGCAAGACTCAAATATTGGGCACAGGCTGTGGCGTGCACTGTTAAATTGTGCCGCTGAGATAGAGATTTATGAATTAATTGATGCATCAATGAATGGAGATTTTCTCAACGGTTTTGAAACCAAAGAATGTCCTCGACCTTCGTGCCGAGCTTCTTCTCCGCCGATCTACTCCAGGACAACTCGAGGGAATCAAATTTCCAGTTTTTATTTGGCTGGAGATGGAGCTGCCATGACCTGTCAATTGATGGGCAGCCTATAAAGGAGTAGAAAAGGAACAAGGCGAAGAAGCTTCCAAGGTTTGAGATTAAACAAATACCGATTCGAATCTTGAATGATTTCTCCTGAGGCTAATAAACATGACTAATATTTTGTATTCAGTGTGCTGGAAATAAATGATGCTATTGAATAAAGTTCTAATGTTATTTTTTCTAACATTATTTCTGTGGTGCTTTAGTTTTTTCATATGGCTGTGGATCCCAACATTGCTGTTGGTTTTTATGCAGTGGTGATAGCCTCCATTAGAGCTTCGCTAACTAGTCAGACACCTCTGCATTTGCTGAGGTAACTAATCTAACTGCGATCATTAACATTACTTGATGATTCCTATTGTCTACTTTATTGTGGTCGATGAACTTGCCCCAGGTTGATACTAACAATTTATGATATTGCTAATTAGTAATTGACTTATGTTTATCCAGTTTACATAGATATGAAGGCATGATAGCAGTGCAATTGTAAAAGGGAGAGAAAACAAGTGAAGGAGAAGTGGGAATTTCTTGCATTTCTCTTGACTGACCACAGAATTTCTCTCCCAAGTCCTCTTTTTCTTGTTTCCAATTTTTGGGTCAAAAGCACTTGACATTTTTTTGTTAAAGACTGGATTCAAGGAATAAGATTTTGCTATGTGAGACTTGATGTCCTGTTTGTGTGACTATGGGTGTAGGTCTAGTTCTTTAGTTTTGTACTAGGTATAAGAAACCATAGTGATATTGGATTTGAAAGCATATACCATAGTGATGATCCAAGAGCTGGCTGAACGAACGTTGTTGCTCATATTATGTTAAGGATGGTGCCATTTGACAATACCTTGTCATCTAGATTTTGAACTCCATTCCCAAGGTGTTATATGATAGCATTGCTGTTGCATGCGCACATATGCCCATTAACAGTGTACGACATTTGATCATTCGGCAGGCAATTCCCTTGATTATCTCAAACTTGGCTTTAAGTTTTTTTAACAAATTCAGCTATGCAACAGTAGACTTATGTGCATGAACTTTCAAAGGCAAATCGGATTCTGAATCAGGCCGATTCAATCAGTTTCAAACCAAACGTGAAGGAAATTTCTCCACCCAGAGACTTGCATCGTTTGTCCACTTGTTGCGTGCCGTGCGACGATTTTGTGGACATTTTAAATTTGTACAAGCAATTAATTATAACTAACCAGAAACGTCTAGAAAGGAAGGAATCTTGTCCTTTGAAAAGTCGTATCTTACCGTCTTATTATTATTAAAAATATTTTTAAAAAAAATATTTGTATTCCCAATCAAATAGTAAAAAAATGACAACTATCTATTGAAATCAAAATAATTGATGTAATGAACAAATAGAACATGATAAGTTAAGGTTACAGCATGATTGATAGCAGAGGGTATTCCATATAATTTTGCAATTTTAATTTTAGTTGAAGGACAAATTAATAAATAACCATTTTATTTCTTCACTCCTAAGTTCATATATCATACAAACACATCCCACAAAATCCCACAAGAGAGAAAAGCAAACATTTAGTTTACATGATTTTACCTGTTTAAAATTCTTATTTCTCTAAGCATTATTTAAGCACACACGATAAACTAAAATGAAGATTTTCATGTTGATTGATGAAGCAGGCATATTTGTACAAATCCACAAACATAAGAGATGCTTCAAATCACACATCCTGCAAGATCAAAAATTCAAAAATGAACACAAGAGAACATATCTGACTCACTGGCACATTACTAGGGAGCAATGATCAATATATGTTCTGTGAACTTGAAAAGCAAAATCAAACTCCCAATGATCTATAAAATCTATGTTTCATAGTTTATAATGCTCCACTTAACGGTGTGAAAAATAGATTCTTAATGAAACTGGACCATACCTCCAAACTACGAACCTCGTACTTAAGATGATCCCAACATATTTTGTATGTCTTTCTGCAAAAGGAAATGAAATGAAATTAGACAGAGTTTACGGCTTTCTGAGAATCAAGCATTATTGAATAAAAAAAAGTTTTGCAACCTCAATCTTTAGAGGCGATGTAGTAGGAGCATATCTCTCCACAACCTTCCCTTCTTTATTCACCAGAAACTTTGTAAAATTCCACTTGATGGCATCTCCAAAGTATCCCCCTTTCTCTGATTTCAGGAACTTGTAAAGAGGTGCTGCATTCTTCCCATTGACATCAATCTACAATTCAAAGTAAAACACTTTGAAAATTGATGCACACTCAGTTTACGGTAAATTACATTTTTCATTTTTCCAAACAGAAATTTGAACAAAATTGTAGCTTCCAGTCAGCAACATGGTTGCCAAAAACAACACTCCAAATTTTAAGGCATTTCTGACTAAAGGTATCTTTGGACAAAAGCCTCTCCCTAGCTCATTTACCTGAGGATGCAGCAGCATCTTTAAGAGACTTGCACGTACAATACCCTATGTCAAAGTATTGGTGGATTGTTAAAAGGTAAGGACAATGAAAGTGACATTTCTTAGCCATCAGCTTTGCTAGGTGTGGGCAGAAAACCAAAATCAAATCTATTCATGGCATTGAAAGAAGGGAATCTTTGCATTTTCACAAAATTAAACAATTGGTCAAAGAGCAATCAAACATTTTTTATAAGATTGCACTTGCAAAATCAGGAAACCATATCTAGAAATTGATCAAAAAACTCATGATTTGCCATATTTGCAACACTGAAAGAAATCAACCCTGGAACTGCACAATGTATATTGTGGAGAAATAAGTTTAGTTTATGCCAGCAATTCATTTACCAGGGATTACCTTATCAAAGAATGGGAATTCAGCTTTGAACATTGTGCATGCAACTTCCTGAATCTCCTCATTGTTTCCTGGCTCTTGTCCTGCAAACTGATTGCAAGGAAATGCTAAGATCTCAAACCCTGCATTAACAATGCCGGTCAAGGAGTTAAACCTCTAGCCTAGGAAACATTATGAAACTCAGCAAATATGTGACATGGTTCGCAACAATGAAATGCAGACCTTGGGTTTTTGTATTTTTTCATACAACACATTCAATTCCTTGTAGTTTGATTGCGTTAAGCCACTGCAAAATGATAAAACAACATCAAAAACCCAAAATGGTATCAAACAAGCAAACTTGCAACGTGTTGGTTAATTCAAGTGTTGGAACAGGAAACACTTCAATATTGCACAAGTTCCTGAATTAAAAAAAATTATTTATATTTCCCTTAAGCTTCAGGTCAAGAACAACAACTTTCTCTGCTGAACATCACTTTGACCAGAGTTCTGTTCTACATTGAAGAAAAGCATATCAGTAACCCAAGTTATTGCTATGAATAAAACACCATTCCATGGTCCAGAAGGGAAACAAGTCCTATGGTATAATTTAGTCCACAAGACCAAGCGGAACCATTACAGAGTGTTTTTGGAGGACTTTATAATCTCTTATATTCATTCCTGGTGCACTTATCAACAGAAAAATATATATCTATTACTGTTTGTGAGAACTTAGACAAGACACAGAAGATCTAACACAAGAACTGCTTCCTGCATTAGTTCTCTCAAAGCAAGGAGATGGTGTCTAAATGACCAACATCAATTTTAGCATCAAAACAATCCCATATTTCAGAACTTCATGGGAAATGAAGATACAAATTTTGTATGATATCATGAATTATTCTAGAACAAAATAAACTTCAGAACTCTATTAATGTAAAAGAATGGAAGAGAGAGAAAAAGAAAAGAACTCTATAAAACTAAATGCCTACTACAAAACTTACTGACAGAAGCTCAGTGAAACCTCAATTTACCAAAACATTGCCCCAATGCAAAACCCTTGAAGGTGTTCATAGTTTCTAAAATATAAATAAGCTCAACTTCTCAATGTTAGATGATAATCTTCTATAATTATTGGTTAGATTCAGAATCTCAAAGATTACAAGTGAAAGTTTGGGAAGATAATCAGCTATCATAGCTAAA
>BNST01003090.1:15000-31864 GCA_019650275.1 Xylocarpus granatum
CTATCTTGATAATGTTTTAGTTGACTTAGAAAAGCTTGTTAACTTAGGAAAACATATCCTAAGTGGATAAGGAACCTAAGTACTAGTTGAATTAGGATAAGGCTGTCTTAGGACTATAAATACAGCCCTTTATTTGTGAGGACATATTCTTTGAATTTGTATATTGTCATTCATTAATCAAGAATCAAGGTTAGCATTCTTGCTTCTATTCTTGTTTATATTTCAGTTATCTTTTGAGAGTTGTCTTGAGATAACTTGGGCTTAAAACAAGGTTAAGAGTTGTCTTCCTTGCTTAAGAGCTTAGGTTGAAGTTAAGAGTTGTCTTCTTCAACCAAGACAAGTCTATCTACCATATCCTTATATATATATATATATATATATATTAGTTAACTCGAAAGACAGCTTAGGGGATGCAAATATAAGAAAAGAACTCAAGAATCAAATGGGACGGCAAGTTAGGAAGGATTTCAGTAGGCGTGCTAACCCCTAAGGTGTATAAAAGTTGGGCAAAAAAATTGGGACCCCAACAATTCGGCAGTGCGCGGAACAAACTTCTAGGAGCAGCTGGTACATTCATGTGGCTAAAGGAGAGGCTTCGAGCGTATTTGGCAGTGTACGGGATGAACTTCCGTGAGCAACCGGAACATCGCCTCGGGCATGGTAGTGACATCGGGGTTGCTCGGCAGTGTACAGGACAAACTTCCGAGAACGACCGAAAATTCCCATCGGGCTTGGCAAAGGCATCGGACACGTTTTGCAGTGCCCGGGATGAACTTCTGGGGGCGACTGGAATATCCCCGCGGGCTTGGCAGAGGCATTGCACAAGTTCGGCAGCACTCAAGAGGAACTTCTTGGAGTGACTGGAACATCCCCACAAGTATGGCAGTGGAGTCGTACACATTCGGCAGTGCAACGGGATGAACTTCCGGGAGCAACTGAAACATCTCCATAGGCACAGGATAGGCTTCATGTGCATTGGGCAGTGCTTGGGACGAGCATTCAAGACTGACCGGAACATCCTCGCAGGCACAGCAGAGGCATTGGGTGCATTTGGCATTGCACAGGATGAACTTTTGTGAGCAATCGGAACATCCCCATGGGCTCGGTAGAGGCATCGGACGTGTTCAGCAGTGCTCAGGACGAACTTCTGGGCGTGACCAGAATATCCCCCATGCATGGGAGAGGTGTCGAGCGTGTTTGGCTGTGCATGGGATGAACTTCCAGGAGCGACCGGAACATCCCGCGGGCACAGCCGAGGCTTCGGGTACATTGGGTAGTACACAAGGCAAACTTTCGGGTGCAACCAGAACATCCCCATAGGCACGGCATAGGCTTTGGGTGCATTTGGCAGTGCACGGTATGAACTGTTAAATCCCCGCAGGCTTGGCGGAGGTGTTGGACACATTTGGCAGTGCTCGGGATGAACTTCTGGAACATCCCCAAAGGTGTGACAGAGGTGTCAGGCATGTTTGGCTGTGTTCAGGATGAACTTCCAGGGGCAAGGAGAACATCCCCGCGGGCTTGGAAGAGGCATCGGAAACATTCGGCAGTTCTCAGGACAAACTTCCAGCAGTGGCTGGAACATTCCTCCAGGCACGGCAGTGCCATCGAGCGCTCTCAGCAATGTGAGGGACAAAACTTCCAGGAGCGACTGGAACATCCCCTTGGGCCCAGCAGAGGCTTCGGGCATGTTAGGCAATGTGCAGAACAAACTTCCTGGAGCAACCGAAACATCGCAGCGGTCGTGGCAGAGGTGTAGACATGTTTGTCAGTACTCGTGACGAACTTCTGGGAGTGACCAGAGCATCCCTGCAGTCGCATCATAGGCTTTGGTCTTGTTCGGCAGTGTGCAGGATGAACTTCAGGGAGTGACCAAAAAATCCCCACAGGCTTGGCAGTGGTGTCGGACATGTTGGGCAGTGCTCAGGACGAACTTCTGGGAGTGACCGGAATATCCTTGCGTGCATGGTGGAGGTGTCGGGTGCATATGGCAGTGCACAGTATGAACTTCTAGGGAGTGGCCAGGACAACCCCATGGGCACAGCAGAGGCTTTGGGCATGTTTGCAGGATGAACAACCGAGAGAGACTGGAACATCCCTGCGGGTGCGGAGGCAGCATTGGACTCCTTTGGCAGTGCATGCTATGAAATTCCGAGGAGCGACCGGAAATTCCCTGCAGGCTCGGCAGAGGCACCAGCACGTTTCGACAGTGCACTGGATGAACTTCTGGGATCGACCGGAATATCCCCACAGGCTCAGCAGAGGCACTGGACATGTTTAGCAGTGTGGGTGCGGCAGTGGAGTCGGACACATTGGACAGTGCACAGAACAAACTTCCAGGACGACCAGAACATCCCAATAGCCATGGGAGAGGCTTCATGGACATTGGGCAGTGCATGGAATGAGCTTCCAGAAGCGACTGGAACATCCCCGTGGGCTCAGCAGCACCGTCGTGTGCATTCGGCAGTGCACAGGATGAACTTCTGGGAGTGAATGGAAATTTCCTGCAAGCTCTCCAGAGGCGTAGGACGCGTTCGGTAATGCTTAGGATGAAGTTTCGGGAGCAACAGGAACCTCTCGGCGCACATGGTAGAGGCATTGGGCATGTTTGGCTGTGTGTGGGACGAACTTTCATGAGTGACTGGAACATCCCCGCCGGTGCAGTAGAGGCTTCGGGTGTATTGGGCAGTGCACAGGGCGAACTTCTGGGAGTGACCGGAACGTCTAGTAGAGGCTTCAGGTTCATTCACAAGTGCACGGTACAATCTTCTAGAAGTGACTGCAAAATCCCTGCAGGCTCAGTAGATGCATCAGACACATTTGGCAGTGCTCGGGACAAACTTTCAAAAGGGACCAGAGCATCCCCATGGGTGCGGCAACACTGTTAGGCATGCTCGGCAATGCCAGGGACAAAATTTCTGGGAGCGATTGGAACATCCCTGCTGGCATGGCAGAGGCTTTGGGTATGTTTGGCTGTGTGTGGGACGAACTTTCATGAGTGACTGGAACATCCCGCGGTGCAGTAGAGGCTTCGGGTGTATTGGGCAATGCACAGGGCAAACTTCTGGGAGTGACCGGAACGTCTAGCAGAGGCTTCAGGTTCATTCGCAAGTGCACGGTACAATCTTCTAGAAGTGACTGCAAAATCCCTGCAGGCTCAGCAGATGCATCAGACACATTTGGCAGTGCTCGGGACAAACTTTCAAAAGGGACCAGAGCATCCCCATGGGTGCGGCAGCACTGTTAGGCATGCTCGGCAATGCCAGGGACAAAATTTCTGGGAGCGATTGGAACATCCCCGCTGGCATGGCAGAGGCTTTGGGTAGGTTGTGCAGTGCATGGTATGAAGTTCAGGGAGTGAGCAGAACATCCCAGTGGGGCGCGGCAGAGGCTTCCGGTTCATTCGTGTTGGGGTCCCGATTTTTTTCCCAACTTTTCTACACCTTAGGGGTTAGCACGCCTACTGGAATCCTTCCTAACTTGCTGTCCCGTTTGATTCTTGAGTTCTTTTCTTATTTTATATCCCCTAAGCTGTCCTTCGGGTTAACTAATATATATAAAGATATGTTGGATAGGCAAGACAACTCTTAAACCTATCACAACTTGCCTTGGTTGAAGAAGACAACTCTTAACTTCAACCTTAGCTCTTAAGCAAGGAAGACAACTCTTAACCTTGACTTAAGCCCAAGTTATCTCAAGACAACTCTTAAAAGATAACCGAAATATAAACAAGAATAGAAGCAAGAATGCTTACCTTTGATTCTTGATTAATGAATGAGAAAATAACAAAATTCGTAGCTTCTTTCCTCCTCACAAATAATGGGCTGTATTTATAGTCCTAAGACAGCCTTATCCTAATTTAACTAGTACTTAGGTTCCTTATCCACTTAGGATATGTTTTCCTAAGTCAACAAGCTTTTCTAAGTCAAATAAAACATTATCAAGATAGACCATATCCTTTGTGTCTTAATCCTACTAGGATTCTTGGTCTTTCTTGAATTTCTACCTAGACTAGAATTCCTACTTTATCTTGTTTTCTACAGCAGCTGGACTTCCTCTTGGCTTATCCTTCTAGGACTAGGACTTTGAATGCATATCCTTCTGCCCTTAGAATTCTTCTTGTCGTGCTTATCCTATTGCTACTGGAACTCATCATGAGTGTCCTACATTAATTAGCATTAAGTCAAATACTGGTTGGGCTTTACTGCTGGGCTGCATACTTTCTGTTGCTACTCTTGTTATGCATATTTTCTGGCCCATGCTCTCCTTTGTTGCCCCATTTTCTGCCCATTGCCTTTCCTTCATACTTAGGTTCTCAACAATCCCCCTTTCTTGAAGACTCACCTTGTCCTCAAGGTGAAAGTTAGAAAACTGCTGCTGGATGTTATTATAGTCTTCCCAAACTTGTAGGGGTAATCGTAAAGGTTGTAACAATCCTTTGGTCTTGCAATCTTCTGGTTTTATCCATGGGCAAATGTCACAACTGCTGTTTTTCTTCTTACCTTTTGCCTTGAATGTTTTCGACCAAAAGTATAGCTTGATCCGCATGTGATGTCCTCCTTCCTTAACGTCAAAATTCTTAGTCTTCTTAGCATGCTCTTGTCTGTGAGGATCCATCTCCATTGCCTCTTTGATTTCTGTCCATACATTCCACTTTGCTCTGCTAATGGCAGTAAGGCACGCGTCATTAGGCTCACATACTGTCCATAATGCTTGACCTTCATTGCTTTTAGACAATGTGCCTGCCACCTTGTTTCCTTGCCAGGTTTATAGATTATTTCATACTTGTATCCCATCAACTTGACAAGGAACTTTTGCAGCTCTGGTGTGGTAGTTTTCTGCTCTCTGAGGCTTCTCAAGGGTTGTTGATCTGTAATGATCAAGAATTTCCTCCCAAGAAGGTAAGGTCGCCATACCTTGACTGCATGGATGATGGCTAACATCTCCTTTGCGTATACTGACCATTCCTTTTTCATGGGCCCTAAGACTCTGCTCATGTATGCAATAGGTCTTCCAGCTTGACTCAGGACAGCACCTATTCCATCTTGACATGCGTCAGTGTGAAGCTCGAAAGTTTGGTTGAAGTCAGGCAGTGCTAACACTGGCGTCTCACACATAGCTTGCTTCAACAACTTGAATGTGTCTTCACTCTTCTCTGTCCATAGGAATCGTCTTTCTTTAGCAAATCCGTTAGTGGTTTTGCTATGGCACCGTATTTGTGAACAAATCGGCGATAGTAGCCTGTCAAACCTAGAAATCCTCTCAGTTCTGTGACATTCTTTGGAGTTGGCCATGTTTGCATGGCTCCTATTTTTCGTTGGTCTACCTTCACTCCTTCTTCGGATATAATGTGATCGAGGTATTCAAGCTCCTCTTGCATGAATGTGCACTTGGATGGCTTGATGACAAAACGATTTCTTCTTAACACTTCTAGCACTTTTGCTAAGTGTTCTATGTGATCATTATGGTTCCTAGAATAGACCAAAATGTCATCGAAGAAAACTAAAACAAACCTGCGCAAGTAAGGTTTGAAGATGTCATTCATGGCCGCTTGAAAGGTGGAGGGTGTGTTGCATAGTCCAAACGGCATGACTTGGTACTCGTAGTGTCCACTATGAGTCCGAAATGCTGTCTTTTGCATGTCCTCTTCTTTCATGCGTACTTGATGATATCCGGCCTTGAGATCTAGCTTGGTGAATAGCTTTGCTCCATGTAACTCATCCAGCATATCATCAATTGTTGGGATCGAAAAACGATCCTTGATAGTTGCTTGGTTGAGTGCCCAATAATCGGTGCAAAACCTCCAAGTTCCATCTTTCTTTCTAACAAGTAGAACGGGAGAAAAAAAAGGTGAGGTGCTAGGTCGGATAATACCTTGCTGTAGCATCTCCTCTACTTGTCTTTCGATCTCATTCTTTTGGAAGTGTGCATACCGGTAAGGCGCTACATTAATCGCCTTGGTTTCGTCGATTAATGGGATAGCATGGTCGTAATGTCTTGAGGGTGGTAGTCCTTGTGGTTCTCCTAAGACATCTCCGAATTGCTCCAAAAGATCCCTTACTCCTTTTGGTATGTCTTCGTGTGTAGGTTGTTCGACTGTGTTTTCCTCTTTTGTGGCTAATAGAATCGCAACACATTGTGGCCTTTTTCTGTATAATCGTTCAAGGGTGCTTACCTCACAATGATGTGCTGCATTGGTGATGGATGCCTCCCATGTGCAGTCCCTTCCCTTCCATTGGAAGTGTATGGCCATGCATTCATAGTCGAACATTATCTTGCCTATGGTTTTAAGCCAAGCATTGCCTAAAACCATATCAAGACCTACCAAGGGCTAACACATGCAGTTCTGCTTCTATTTTGACTCTTGGAATCTGCATTGGTACTGCCTGGATTATTTGTGGACACTTGAGCTTTTGTCCGCTGGCCACTCTTACCTCAAAGGGTGTAATCTTTTTCGGACGTAGCTGAAGTGTTTTGACCAATTTTGGATTGATAAAGTTATGAGTAGCTCCACTATCTATCAACACTAAAACGTTTTTTCCGTTAATGGTTGCGAATAACCTCATGGCAGTAGGCTTGGTGGTTGCCCCTACTGCATGCAAATTGATTTCGTCTTCTTCCGCATCATCAGGGGAGTGTTCTACCTCTGCTTCCTCCTCGTTATCCATGCTACTTTGGGCATTTGTGCTAGCAATGGGGTTGCTGTCCAGAACACTTGATCTATTACATGGAATGTCTGGATCTTCAGTGTTCAAGCTGCAACCCAAATAATCCTCATTCTGTCCAGGGAATTGAGGGTCTAAAACAGGTGCAGATGATGGCGTTTGATTAATATTTGTGCCTTGTAAAGCTTGCTGTATGCTAAGCATATTTTTCGCTTCAGTTTGACCAACGAATAGTTTAAAGGTCTGATCTCTTGCAGCATGTGAATCTGTCCGTGAAAGATCAACAAGTCCTTCGATCTGAATAGATGAATCAGGATGTTTGGTAGATGCATTATGCGACTTGTCACAAGACATCTGCATCTTTATCTTGACATCCAAGTCCTGTCCTGAAACACTTGTGTCCTTCGCGTCGCAATCATCTGAAAGTGCATATGCATCTCCTGTGCATAATTCTTTTCCTCTACTGTCATCAACTGGAATTGTTGCTGATGAAATATCTTCGCTTGTTCTCCGAATTGGCATCATAGGAGGTGGAGATGAGAATTCTAAGTTCTGAACTGGTGCAGCACTCTTAGAATTTGATGAAGGAAAGACTTGTTCCCATCAAACTCGGAGCAAATATTTGTGATGCTGGATGGGCCAAATCTGTCCATCAATTCTTGCGTGAACCTTGTCCAGCCAATCCTTCTACCTTCTCGACCATAGGTAGCCTTAAGCTGACGCCACCATTGGTTGGCTCTCCCGCATAGGTGACAGGATGCAAAATCAACCCTTTCACCCCTTTCTACACCTTGTTTTTCAAAATAGAATTCAGCTTTGGAGATCCATTCGGTTGGATCTCCTTTCTCAAAGGTAGGGAATTCTATTTTTACCTTTGGTTGGGTGTAGTAGCTTAGGTTGTCGTAGTGTTTCCATTCCTTTCTCCTATTTGTCTGCCAACGTTCTACCTCATGACAACTCTGCATTCTCTTTGGTTGCCACGCTGCTGGCCTTCGATCCAAGACCTCATCGTCACTGTATTCATCATAGGGGTCATGGGGCTGGTGCAAATTCGGTGGCACCTCCCTTCTGCACCCTAGACTCATGTGCACTCTCCCCCTTTCTTGAGAGGAAAGTTGCTCATAGTGAAAATCTTCCTCCGAATGCAGCCTTCTAGGTTGCTGTGGCAGTATACTGCTCCTGGCTTTCTCAGATTTGACTTGTTTTCCAGCCACTCGTGGTGTGTCTCTCTTCAATTGCTCAAGAGAATGGATGATAGAAGATAATTGATGTTTGATATCACTTACCTGATCATTGAATAAGCGTCGATTCCTTTCTAAGGTCACAATTCTTCCAAAGTCCTCTTTAGTTTGCTGTTGTAGTGAGGGTGAATGCTGCCTAGATGACATAGTAACCTCGATGCCTTGCAATTGACTGATGTCTGTGCTGCTGTCTCTACTAGAGCACTAATTTGTAGAGGTGTTTGTGCTTTTTCTCAACTGGTGGTTGTGCTGATTTCTCAACGAAAGCACCAATTTGTTGGGGTCCCGATTTTTTCCCCAACTTTTCTACACCTTAGGGGTCAGCACGCCTACTGAAATCCTTCCTAACTTACTGTCCCGTTTGATTCTTGAGTTCTTGTCTTATTTTATATCCCCTAAGCTGTCCTTCGGGTTAACTAATATATATAAAGATATGTTGGATAGGCAAGACAACTCTTAAACCTATCACAACTTGCCTTGGTTGAAGAAGACAACTCTTAACTTCAACCTTAGCTCTTAAGCAAGGAAGACAACTCTTAACCTTGACTTAAGCCCAAGTTATCTCAAGACAACTCTTAAAAGATAACCGAAATATAAACAAGAATAGAAGCAAGAATGCTTACCTTTGATTCTTGATTAATGAATGAGAAAATAACAAAATTCGTAGCTTCTTCTAAAAGACCGCTGCTACCAAGTGTGTGGCACGGAGCACATAAAGCGCATTATATCGCGAACTCGTAGAACCCTAAATCAGGATAACGGCTAGTAAGTTAATCACTAATGGACGAAAAGCTAACGGCTAGTTCTTGAAATTGAAAGCTATGCTGTTATGTGTTGTACCTAGCTGTTAGAAAAGTAAAATCAACTTGTACCTAGCCGTTAGGATGTTGTATATATATACCCAAGATGTGTAAAGTGAAAAACAAGCTTCTTTATTCTTTCATCAATACTTTCTTTCACACTTCTTTGTTTCTTCAATATTTTTCACATGGTATCAGAGCAGGTTTCATCTCTAATCTAGCTTTTACCTTTTGTTGCTTTGTTGGTTCTTGGTGTATCAAGACATTCCCCTTCATAGCCAAATTAAAGAATGGAAAGGGAGGGCTCGTCATACAACACCAAGAGCAGAAGTTCCTTCAAGGGAGTTGATAATGATGGTAACACCACCTTGAAACTTACCACATTTCCCTTGAATGGAAAAAATTACTCAATTTGGATCAATCCCGCTGAAAGAGCATTATGTGGAAAACGAGCATTGGGTTTCGTGAATGGAAGAATCACAAAGCCCACAGACACATCAAGTGAAGAATATGAAGATTGGTGTTATAATGACAACTTGGTGTACACATGGATTTTAAATTCCATGGAACCATCCTTGGTAGGTGCATTCTCAAAGGCTGAAACTTCTAAAGCACTTTGGGAGTCTATCAAGAGACAATTTGGTCATCAAGGAAACTTGATGAGAATATACGAGTTGAAGCAGTTCATCAACAATATCAGCCTTAGTGGAGGTGATCCGATAGAATATAACACCAAAATTAAGGAGGCATGGGATGAACTTCAATCATTAAGGCCGAATACTACCAACATTGAAGAGGTGGAAAAAAGGGCCAATGAAGATCTTGTGATATCGTATTTGATGGGTTTGGGTTCGGACTACGAAGATCTTCGGAATCACATTCTTAGAATTGAACCTTTGCCTTATTATGACGATGTTGCAAACAAGGTTAATAAAGAGTACTTGCAAAGAAAGATTTTGAATGGGAATTCAAGCAAGGCTGAGAGAGGTAGTTTGGTGGACAGCAAGGAAGAAGGCAGGATGGTCCAAGGAGCAAAAGTTAAGGCTAAGTGTGATAAATGTGGACGGATGCACAACCTTAAAGACAAATGCTGGAAGTGTGGGCACTGCAAGATGCTTGGTCATACTAAAGAAAAATGTTGGGTTCTTAATCCACATTTGAGGCCAGTTAACTTCAAGGAAAAGGCGCCACCACAAGGTGCTCAAAATGCAATCGAAAAAGGGAACTCAAAACTCCTTGAGGATTTGGCCAAACTACTTCGGAACCATCTTCCAAGCTCCTCTCAAGGTATGATTTCCAACTCACATTTTAAGTTTGACCCTTGGGTTATTGATTCAGGTGCTACTAATCATATGTTTAGAAATAAAAACATGGCATCTAGAATAGAAACCCTAGGAAACATTAGAAATGTGACAATAGCCAATGGTAGTGAAATACCCATTAAGGGATTAGGAGATATTAAAGTTTTATCCAAGAGAACAAGTGGCCTTTATATGCCAAATTTTTCATCAAATTTGCTGTCCGTTAGTAGAATAACAAAAGACTTAAATTGTCGTGTTACCTTTGAACCCAATAAGGTGATATTTCAGGACATGTCAACCGGGAAGAAGATTGGTGAGGGAACCTTACATGACGGCCTATATTTTTTGGATAGTACCAATCAAGCCCTTAGAGTTGAGGAAGACAGTGGACTTCAGAAACTTTGGCATGCAAGACTAGGCCATCCTCCTAGTAACATTCTGTGTAAAATGATTCCGAAAATGAAGTTTAGTGATTTTAAACAATGTAGGGCTTGTAATCTTGGAAAACAGACTAAACTTCCTTTTGTACATTCGGAAACTTGTTATAATGAAATATTTGATCTTGTTCACTCTGATCTATGGACTTCTCCTTTAGAATCTCACAATGGCTTTAGATATTTTGTCACATTCATTGATCACAAGTCGAGATACACTTGGATATACTTGATTAAAAACAAATCAGAGACCTTATCATGTTTTAAAGAGTATGTTTCCTTAATTGAAAATCAACTTGGCAAAAGGATTAAGATTCTTAGGAGCGACAATGGGGGAGAATATACTAGTCACGCCTTTGAGAATTACTTGAGCACTTTAGGGATAGTTCATCAAACGACTTGCCCCTACACACCTGAACAAAATGGTGTGGCCGAGCGGAAAAATCGGCACATTTTAGATGTAGGAAGGTCACTAATGTTTCATCACAATGTCCCTAAAAGATATTGGAATGAAGCCATTCTCACTGCCATACATTTGATAAATCGTATGCCTTCGAAGTTGTTGAATGGAAAATCTCCTTTTGAATTGTTGCATAATAGGCAACCAAACTTATCTTATCTAAAGGTATTTGGCTGTACTTGTTATGTTCACATCCCTAATCATGCTAGAGATAAATTGAGTCATAGGAGTGTAAAGTGCATAGCGTCATATTATGACTGCGAGTGTCTATACGGCATTTGATAAAAGAGGTTAGAATTTATATAACTATGTCTTGAACTTAGATCCTTATTTCATCCGAATGAGAAATTCTTGTAATTGATACATAGAGAGAAAAGGCTATCATTGGACTGATTCTGGTGTGAAACCGTGACTATTAACTTCAGATACTATTGAAGTAATGCAAAAGTGAATGGAAATGTAGGATGGGCTTTACTGCAACGGAGATACGAGAAAGGCAGCTCCTCTTCCCTATCTATTGTAGGTAATCAATTGAGTTTGTTAAGGGGCTGCATAAACTTTACTAAATAACGATCAAATCAATAATGGAGTTTGTTTGAATGAAAGCGTGTTGACTACTACTATTGATTAATGAATATTGTATCTGGCGCCAGATCTTTCATGCTGCTTGTTAAGAGTTGCTTCAACACATACCAGAATGCGCGCATAGGTCTTTTCTAGACCACCATTGTGAGCGAACTATAACTTTCCTTCATACTTATAGATGGAATGATATCAACAAACTTCCGACGTCCAGTGAGGCACGCGAATAAGTCAATCTATACCAGAAGGGGGGAGGAAAACACCTTGTGAGAATGAAGTGACTGCAAAAGGACAACCATATGTTGGGCTCGGCAGAGTAGTCAATTAGTTTTAGACCATGAAATCCCATTTAGTTCCTCACCGGTGGGTAAAAATGAGAGAGAGATGTCAGGGAACACATTTGGCAATGCCTCGGAACGAACTTCCGAGGAGGTAAGGTACCAGAAACATCCGAGACGAATGGCCCGATGTGCGTAGCATCAGCATGATCAAAATTTTCCTCTTAGAAGATCTCAAAGAATTAGGAAGCCTTCAGGCCCGAAGTGTGGCTTGCAGAAAAATCGGGGCAGGGTATATCGACTTGGCTAATGCCAGGGACAAACTATTCAGAAGTGACCAAAAACATCCCCGCCGAAACAAAGTCAAAAGCACAACTCCTATTACAAAAGGTATCTATACCTAGCAGCGTTAGATAATTTTTAAATCGGAGACGAAGTCGTTCTATAGAGTAAGCACGTTTTTAATGCGACACAAGTGTTGGATGTAGTTGAGCAAACTTCACAGAGCCATCTTGCTACGACGAAGCGAGGACCCGAAACAAGGCTAAGGACATTCCTATTTGGAGAAATGCCATGGGGGAGGAGTTGGGACACGTTTTTGGCATGAAGGAGTGTCGTGGGGAATGAGCTACTGTTCCTTAGAGAATAATACATGGGAAATTGTTACTGTTCCCCAAGGTAAGAAAACAGTTGGTCGAGTGTCCAAGGAGACATCCCCGCAGGCATGGCTTCTGGCACATTTTTAGCTAGATCGAAAAGGCAAGCACCGAATGCTCCAAGAGTGGACAGCCGGATAAGAGACATATGCCACTCTGTAGGCTGAAGACGAAACAGTAACAGCAGCATAGAATTGGTTCTTGCGGCACATAAATTGGTATGCACTCAAACCTATGTTTAAGAGTACACGGAGACATTTGAAGTGCGCGGCACCAAAGACTTACCTATGCCCAGAAAAGTCGAAGCACCATCTAGAGTCGCAAACATCCTATCCATTGTCGCGCGGTGCAGCACAACTGCAAATGTGTACTTGAATGGGAAATGTATCAAATGGATGTTCAAAATGGGGCTTGTGTCAATCCATCGAGCAGTGTGCACTCCTAACTGCTGGGGAATTAGAAGCAAGGGAGGTTTACAGCTGGACACGGCAGTAACATGCCCAGGGGTGATGGAGTGCATTGGGTATCCCAACAAGGATACAAACATTAAGAGATGTACCATAATAACGCACTGTCAATGTGAAGGAACGTGGTAGAAAAGCATCTATGATGGACATTCCTGTAAAGAAACAATTCCTAGGGACATGTGAACGGAAAACAGGTGACCGCTACAAGTGTCTGCTAGGGCTTTATAATTCTTGTGCTCAACACTTTAAGGTTAGTAGTGCTGTATCACTCTTTATTCATAAAACACTCCAATAATGGTATTAATGTTGTGATAATATATGTAGACAATATCATTATAACAATGAGTTGTACTTTGGGTAAGTGGCGTTTGACAATGCATAGAACAGCGACTTAAAAGTTCTTATTAAAGTTACTTTTGATATTAAAGACCTTGGGCACGGGCGTACGGTATTTTTCTAGGAGCAACCGGATAATCTAGACTGACTGCAGTAGCGCCTTGGCAGACATTCTAGGCAGCGGACAGAGCATTCAGCAAGGCGTGCTCGGTATGGTTCATCCAAAGAAAATACACACATTGAACTTTGAACTTCATAGGTGAAAAGAGACGGACGGGAAGATGGCATACTCCAGGAAAGTATTGAGGCATGTCAATGCTCTCAATGAATACAAGCCAAAAAGAATGAGGGCAAACCAACTGAAGACATCAAGGTGGAATATCATAGAAAGACTATCTTGTAGGCACGAGCTATAGAGCGATTAAATCTAGCACTTAAACTATTACAAGACCGGACCATGCACAATTTATTGTTCCGCGCGTGAATCAGGTTAAGCAATTCATAAGACTTGACTGCCAAGAACACCAATCTGCGACAACATCCCTGCGAGAAATGGCATATGCGAAGAGGGTCAGGTGCGTGGCAGTGCACCCGAGCATACGTAAATATCAACAACATAGGCACTTCTCGGGGTAGCAAAGGACTGCAGGACATTCCATATCTACTAATGGAAGAAACTGGACACACCAAATTTTTGCCCTACTACGGATGCTGATTGGCAGGGAAGCATTGAATGCAAGCATCGCAAAGCAGTGTCAGGTGCATCCGGCAGTATGCAGGATTTGAACTTTTGGGAGTGGCAAAAACATCCCCACAGGTGTGCCGAAGGCGTTGGGGCATTTGGCAGTGTGTGGCACACAGTCCCAAGTACGGAGTCACCAATGGAGATAACTCCTACTACGTTAGTGTACGGGCAGGGAATTATAGTAGAGGCTACTTGTCTATGCAGTGCATTTGGGCAAGAGTAACAAAGTCAGCAACTACGTGTGTGAACTTGGTGGGCTTCAAAAATCACAGTGAGACGAAAGCTGAATAGGGAATCATGAATGTCCAACACGAATGGCTTCCAACGGCACACACAGAGGCCAGGGAAGTGCATTGATAATGGTTTCGGAACGGCAGTATGGTCGAGAGATTTTTAGGACGAACTTAAAGGAGCTACCAAAACATCTCCCCAGGCGTGAAAGAGGCCTATGGTGTGCGGGTTGGATTTACAGTGCAATGCGGTACGATGAACTTTTGGGATTGATCGGATCATACCTGCAGGCATGGGGCACCCTATGAAGCTAGCATGGCTATGTGTATTGAACAGCACTCGGCGTGACTACAATAGGATTGTAAACCTCTAAACAATCTCACGGTGAGGTACCTAAAAATCCCTGCTGGGTCTTCGGATCAGAGGCCAGCTGGATATACAATTGCAGAAAGCCGCTAATATAGATGTGGAATGAACATCCGGAAGCGACTAGAACATACCGCAGGCTATAGCGACAATGCCATAGGGTAGGCATATATTGGCATGTGCCTAGTTGTTATAAGATTGCAAACAATAAGTGTGGGATGAATTTCCAGGAGCGACGGAAATCCCCAGAGGGGCCAAGTATTAAGAGGCACTCAGAGCAACCATACTCATTAGGTGGACCTGGCTATAGTACATGAAAGAGAATTTCCGGGAGCGAAGACAATTGGCGGAAACATATTCACCAGAACCATGCGACTCGGAAACATCCCACTGGCCACCGTAGAGAGTCCGAGTATTTCAACCACTTCAAAGAGTTTGTATGCAAGTGAACTTGATCAATGTTAGTTACAAGCCCAATGAGAGTGCGTGTGTGGCAGTGTGCAGCGCACAAACTTCTGGGAGCGACCCAAAAGCATTCCCTATGGGCGCTGCAGTGGCATCGGACACATTCAACAGTGTGCACGATGGATTTCCGGAAGCCACCACAGACATTCACTGTTGAGGACCTTAGAACGCAAAGAGTGCAGATTAATTTTGAAAATGAAGGGATTGAGGGTGAGAATAAAAGGCCCAAATAACTTTTTGATTGGCCTATGTACACCCATATCAAACCCAGCAAGAGGAAAGCCCATATATCAAGCGACGCACATAACCAGGCTGCCAGACCAAGACCAAGAGAGGCCGCAGCAGGAATAACGCACTCGAGTGAATTTCCACAAACGATAATAGGATCAGTTGCGAATCACTAAAAGAATTCTTGACGAAATAAACGGGCTAGTTCTGAAATCTGAAGAGCTATGACAGTGTATGATAGGTATGGAGAATCGCTTAAGCTCCCTAGTCAGTGATAGGGAAAGTCAATAGAAATAGCTGAAAAGATCAATCCTGATGGTACCTAGCCCTGTCTATAGAAAACAAGATCAAGTCGGAATTCTTAGGTACTGTATTGATGATTAAGTTGCATAATTCAAGAATAACCCAAGGATAGATAGGAGTCCAATGAAAGTGAAAACACTAAGCAGTTAGTCTTGTATTCTTTCGAGATCACATACATTTCCATTATGGAGCACTACGTATGATGGTCTGTAGCTTTGATCATATGTTTTCACATTTATTTGATACGTTAGGAAAAAGGAGCTTGATTGAAAGCGTGTATGGAGAATTACATTTGCATCCTAACCGTGTGATAAGGACACCTATCCTAAGTGGACTAGAAATTAGATGACGGTGGTCCTAATCACATGGGGTGGCGGCTTAGGGACTATAAAGTACAGCGCCCACCTATATTACGGGCAGAGAAGTGGAGAGAAAGAGCTTGGCTGGACAAGGTCACAGAACAATGCTGGACAGAGTCACTAAGCCCAGAACCAGCATCATTACGAATAGTATTTGCCTTGATGATTTAGTGTTTTTCTTTTTTTTTGCCAAGCATGTGGTTAACAAGAGATCTCTGACTCCTATACGATCAGGATATAGCTCGGAGATGTCTTTGCTTCTATTCGTGTTTATATTTCGGTTATCTTTTAGAGTTGTCTTGAGACAACTTGAGCTTAAGTCAAGGTTTAGAGTTGTCTTCCTTGCTAAGAGCTAACGTTGAAGTCAAGAGTGGTCTGCTTCAAGAGACAGGCAAGTGTAGAGGCGGGATCTTAACGAGACTAGTGTTTAGACACTTTGGTACCTAATTACTCACAGTTCACTCTGGCCTCTGTATGAGAATTAAAAAAAAAATTCTTGTCTATATATTAGTTAACCGGAAGAACAAGGTGAAGACGTTCATCCACCAAACAATTTTAGTGATAACAGTAGGGAAAAAAAAATTACCACACAAAGGGACAGCTAAGAATGCGATGCATGCCCAAGTGATGGTAATGCTGATTTAGGGGATTATTAAAATAAGAAAAGAACTCAAGAAAATTCAAACGGAAGAACACACGCAATTTCAGGAGACAGGCAAGTAGGAACGCGATTCTAGTAAGTTGCGTTTTGGTGCCTGTCTGACCCCCTTAAGGATGTTCAAAATGTACTTTCAACAAGACACAAGTTAAAGGTTCGTTGCATTGCATATGTCAATTGTGATAAAGTTGAATCAATGTATCTGGCAAATTGTCCTAATTCATCTTGTTCCTGTTCACGTTACCTACTTCTGACATCCTCTACTAACATATCATGTTGCAGAACTAAT
>BNST01003093.1:0-86131 GCA_019650275.1 Xylocarpus granatum
TTTACGATTTTGTTCCTCACCAAAACCTTTATAAAACACAATTGTATTTGTTCTGCGCCGTCAGATGTAAACCAAAAGGTTTTAAAAAACAAATATTCTACCACATGTTGTTTTCTTCTAAGATTCGTTTTTTTAGTCTCATTTTCTGTTTCCCACACCTCAATTATTTTTGAATGCATAAAGCCGTAGTAAATTATCATATTTATAATTAAAAAAATAGAACAAAAAAAAAAAGTTAAATTAAGTATATTGTATAGAATTTTGCTTTATTTGTGTGTTTAGAAGTAATAGAAATATTTATGTAATTAGACAAATTAAGTTTTTGGTGTAGTAGTTTATTTCTTTATTCTTGTTTTTTTTTAAATGTTGACACAACAATAATAGAGAAGTAAGAGTGTAGATAGAGTAAAATGTAGCAAATAGGGCCATTTCGGTGTGTTTGGGTGAGAAAATGCAGAAGACGGAGGAGGAAAGACGATGGGTGAATTCGGCGGGCAGCCGAATACAAGGGGTCCGGCGTGTGAGGCTCAATTTCTGCCCTGAGTCCCTGGGGACCAAAGCATTTTTGCCCAGGTCTCCGGGACCCAGGGCCTTCTTTCGCCTGTATATTTATGTTATATAATTTTTTAGTCATTATATTAGAAAAATTAGATTTTTATATTCATACAATTTATAATTATAAATGTTATAAATATTAATTATTAATTTGTCTATTAATTTTTAAGTATATGGCTGAAATCGTACCTGTTGGCATTCGGCATGGAGGATCATGGGTTATGTTATCTGATGGTTCAGAAAAATACCGCGGTGGAAGGGTCCGCTTATATCTATTCTAAAAGATATTAAGTACCATAAATTATTGACCGTAATATACGAGCATACTAGAATTAATCCAACAGAATTTAACATTCAACTGAAAACTGGTTTCAAAGATGCAGAGATAGGATCTCGTATATATGTTGACATTGATGATGATTCTAGTGTATCCGATTTTATGCATAGTATTAGGCCGGAATGGTGTAAAAATCTTTCTATACTTTATCTCTCTGCAGAGCAAGTTGTTCCTAGTGAGCCCAGGGTGCCTGAAAGTAACGTGCCAGCTTTTGATGCAGAGGTTTCCTACACAACCAGTTGTATCTTCTTGGGATAGTAACCAATTCGATTATGGTCAATACTATACAAATCCTATGGAGCCTGAACCAATACAGCGTGGAGCTTCAGTTAGCCATGGAGAATATGCGTTTTGCCCAATAAATGAAGAGCATGTACACGATTTCTTTCAGGCTCCGGCATTTGTGCAAGGTGAAGGTATTGACATGGCTAACGAAATGCCAGCTCATATGTGGAGGAATGATTTCGAAGATGACGATACTTATGCAGGTGCAAACTTGAGTCAGCAAGCTCGTGACAGTGACACATCTATGAGGATTGGTGATGACATGGCTGGTCCTTCAAGTCTTCCACACAGTGGTCGTCGTATGCCACTTATTCCACCATCATTTTCTACAGGCGAGGATGCAATGTCCGTGTCTACATATAACATGATAGATGTTGAACAACTTTTCAATTCAAAGAAGGAGTTACGAGACGTATTGGGTGTATTGGCACTGAGGAATAATTTTCAGTTTCGAGTTGCAAAGTCAATGACAGATCGATTTGAGGTTAGATGTGTTGTTGACGGTTGCAAATGGCGAATGCGAGCAACAAATCCAGATGGAGATGGTGGATATTGGTGTATTAAGCGGTTTGAAACCGAGCATACGTGTAGAAGCGACCAACTAAATCCAAGCCACCGCCAAGCAACCAGTCGCTTTATTGGTGAATTTGTTATGGACAAATTCCAGGACCCTAGCAGGATTTATACTCCAAACAACATTCGCGATGACATACATCGAGAGTTTGGAGTCCGGGTATCTTACCACAAAGCGTGGCTAGCAAGAGAAGAAGCACTCAAATTAGCGTGTGGAGACCTACCAGAATCATTCAACTTGTTGCCACAATTTTGTTACGTACTCAAAGAGAGGAATCTAGGTACGATAACGCATATAGAAATTGACGCTGATGCAAACTTCTTATACTTCTTCATGGCATTTGGAGTTTGTTTGAGCGATTTTCGTACGGCAATTCGGCCAGTGATTGCTATTGATGGAACATTCCTAAAGGGTACGTATCGAGGCACCATGTTTGTTGTAGTCCGCTCTTGATGGAAATGATCAAATATATCCTGTCCACCGACAATGCGACCTAATGATCTCTACAAATAAGTGCAGGCATTAGGACGTAATCGACTGTCCTCCATGGCTTGGGAAATATATCCCGAACCGACCACCTCAAATGTGCATGTCAATGTCGGAGTAGTCGGCTGACTCTTGGAACCTGCGTCATTATTTGTAAAGCAATTGAGCCTAAAAATTTAAACTAGATGATTAGAAATTGAGCAAGTACAATTATTTTACATAATTAAAATAAATCATAGGCAAGTTAGGGAAATATATACGTACATATAGGTGCGGGCAACATTCTGGTGAATACTATGAGGAGACGCCAATTGTCGATGGGCCAGCAAGTAGCAATACTCATCGATGTGCTGCATTAATAAAACAATGAAGGTTACATTTCACATTTGTATACTACCAAGTAATGACCAAGTGGGTGGGTGCAAAACTTACAGTATCTTCTAATTGTGCATCCGCATCTGAAATACCATGAAGCCACCTCGACGTGATAATGACAGCCCGCATCTCAATGGCTACGTCTGGTTCCTCCAACCAATTAAGGTACGCAACATAAATGTTGTCCTCATAAGGGGCGATAGGGTTTATCACAGTATCTGTGGATACTGTGGTAGCTCCCTGTTGGATCTGATCGTGCGCGCCCTCTTATCTGGGTTGGTGTACGAGCTTCTTTCTTGCGGGCCACGCCTGTAAACCCTGCCGAACCGAGCTACAACCAGCATCACCCTCACGCTCTGATTTCTGAGAAAATGATGTCACCTTCAGGTGGTATGCTGGATGATGGTCCCGCTTCAAAACCTGTGGTACGCTGAAGTAAAATGTCCTTTAAAACACAAAACGTAGAGCCATAATTAGTTGCAATATACAATATAATATAGTTATAGTAACAAAACATAAATAACAGTACATATATTGAATAAGTAAACTAACCTGTGGTTGTTGACGGCCGCTCAATGCCATCCATGCCTACAAGTTTGCTGATAGCTGATCGACCCGACCCACAACTTTCGCATTCTATTTCGCTGCATGTCATCGCGGATGCCCCGCTCTATCCTCTCGACATCGTCTTGTATGTACATGATGTCCTGCCACATGTAGTGGACCTCTGAATCTAAGGAGTTGAACCGATCTTCAACAAATCTCCTAAACTCCCCGTCAATGTATACTGGTCTAGGGGATGAATGGTGTGATGGAGACGAGCGAATGTCCATGCGACAAAATCGGTGATGATGACCGAACCGGATACTGTGCCGGTATTGATGAACGATGATGTGAGAAACTGGTCGAGTGATGTGACATGACCGGGGAATGATGATGCGATGCAGGTGTGGAATGATGTGAGGCAGCTGCTGATGATGTGAGGCTGCTGGCGAATGATGAGACCTCGCGAGAGATTGACGCTGTAACAGAGTTAGACAAATACATAACACTTATTATTAATATGTAAACATAACTATAAACCATACCTAAACATAACTCGATGTCGTTAGGACGCTACCCCTGTACGCACCTCGTGGTTGAATAATCTCCATCAATTCAACCACGTGAGGCAGTTTCATCTCTACACCGTCAGGTTGTAGGGCAGGAACAACCTGAAGTGGCTTCGTTGCAAACAAATACCGTTGCAACATCGCCTGGGTCAAATTTCGCTTAATGTTCTTCCAACGGATGATACGCGGGACACCATCACGTACAATAGTAGCGAACCTATTATGCAGGCTAGGAATACTCTCGTAAATCCACACCTGCATGGCATAAATTATAGCATTACAACACAAAACACATTCAAAACAATTACATTTAGTTAGTTAGAAATACTTGAAATACAATTGTTATCCCAGTGATGTTATACTTGCCCTTAAATTGCCGCCCACTAGCTTCCAACCGTGCTGCAGTGCTCCTGTATTTGTCGTGCTGGATAGTAAGGGATCGGCGCAAAGACTGCATGATGTAGAGATGGGCGGCAGATCCCCATGGGTATCTATTAAACTGTTCTAAATCCTCTAAAATATCTAATACCCATAAATCAGCATGTGATCTACTGTCCCTACCAAATAAAAAACTGCTCAACCAAATAAAAGAGGGATAATCTAACTACATCTACATCCGAAAGAGAAGAAAAATCTAAGACATCAAAAACTAAATCTAGATCGTCTAGGGTGATCACGTCTCTATCCCCAAATATCATATCCCTAAGACGAGAACTATCCTGCAAATCTAAAGTAGGAAAATGCCCACACCTAAGTTCGGTTATCAACCCAAACTCAACCCGTGAAAATCGGACCATCTAGCTACCAACTAAAAACCACATCTCGTTTGGGTCACCACTACATCTATCTCATACAACATCATGTAATGAATCAATATAGGTGAATGATGTAAACTACCTATGTCTAACAAATGACCTAAACAAGTTTGCCTAAACATACCTAATTGTGTCTCACTTAATTTACCCCTTATTTGGTCTAGCACCGCAAATCTCGCCAGACAACACGTCTCTGCGTGAAAGTGCTCCTCTACTCGGGATCTTCAAGCGAGGTTGAGTTGTCATTTCTACTTGTACAGATTCAATGAAATAGTAATTAGTTATAATTAAATATTATAAAAATAAAAAAATAATAAATTATGAAAATAAAATAATTATTAATAAAACTCCTGGGCGCGTATAACACACGTGCCCAAAGGAATGGGTCCCTGGGAACCTAGGGCAAAAAGGGCACTGAGACCCAGGGCAAAAGAGCCCTAGGTTGCCTGGGTCCTCAAGAACCCAAGGCAAAAAGGGCTCGGGTCCCTGGGGACCCAGGCCCAAAAAACCTTGGGCGAGTGTGATACATAAGCCCAGAGGAACTTCTTCACTGGGTGCGTGTATCACATGCGACCAGAGCGCAATCTTATATCTAGGCACGTGCAATCCATGCCACCCAGATACCGCTCTGTGGCCTTCGTTTCCTCCTCCTTTTTCTGCGTTTTCTCACCCTAAATACCAAAATAGATCTATTTGTTACAATTTGCCCTATCTAATATGCCTATTTCTCTACCATTGTGTTAATATTTTATCAATAAGGAAGAAATAAACTACCATAATACAGTTTAATTTAGTGCTTTTAATTACATAAATTTATACCAAAAATTTTATTAATTGATTGTAAAGCTACAAATATTACAAAATTCTTTATTTAATATAGAGTCCATAAATGTTTTATATCTTTATACTGCTCGACAGATGAAACTAATAATTGATCAGCAACGCAATGTAAAAAAATGAGAGAGATAAGTAAACGTTTATTTTTAGAATTTGTGTTTTAAGGTTTTGAAGGTTTAATATTATTCAAATAAGGTAAAGATTAAAAATGAATTAAAATTGATGAGAAATGTAAAGAAGGATAAAAATAAGGTTATTTTCAACAAATTTTCTTCTCTTAACCAGTGTTGCCAGACCGTCGTAGATCGTGGAAACAGATCATAGTAGTAGAATCCTTGCACTTTTTCATTTATGGCGTCTTTTAGCTCCAACAAGCAACTCAAAGAAGAGTATACAAGCTCTTTCTCTTAGTAAATTCGCTCATTCCTTCGTAATTTCAATTTATTCCTCTAAATAAACACTCCGGTTTTTGTTCTTTTAGATTCGTAAGCAATTTGACTGGATCCTCTTTTATCAAAATCTTCGCGCTTCTGTCATTTGTACCTGTAAGTTCGTTCCTCTTTTTATCCCAAAAATCACTGCAATTTGCTTAATTACTTATGTAATTGTACTGTTCATTTATATTCATCAGATTTCAATGGTTCTGCGACATTGCACCAACTCATTTCGCCCAATCGGTAATTAAATTCACACTTACTTTGTTCAATGTTTAATATTTGTCAAGTGAGCGTGATTATTATATGACTGTTGACAATCTGTTCCTTCAGATCGCCATGCCACAGAGACCTCATCGAAGAAGAATGATAATTTGATTGTAGCTCCTAAGAATTTGAGTGCATGCATTGCTACACTAACAGTCGATTTTCTTTTCATTATTGTTCCCATGACTTTATTTTTTACTGTAAGTTCTCATTTTATTTCTCTTTATAATTTTATGGATATTGTAACCTCAGTATCTTGTTATGAGTTTTTTAGTTTTTGCAATTGTCCTTGTAGTGTCACATTTTTTGTTTATCTTAACTTCCTATGGCAGATTCTATCAGAATGGGTTTATATAGGGTCAGTTTTGGCCTACATGCTATTTTTTATTACCGCAGCAGCCAAAAGGTTAGATCTTGTAAATCATGTCATTGTTTTCCTAATTTTTGTGCTGGGATTATGCATGGCATAGAATGCTAAATGATGTTATTTGAGTGCTTTAATTCAATTTACTAACTGATAGCTATATATGCTTGAATACAGATATAGTTCTTCTCCGGATTTGGAATACAAGCCTCATTCTTTTAGGACATTTTTATCGTCATACCGAGTTTGTGTGGTACACTATCTCTTTTTCACATTTTCTATATACTGTCATATTTAAAATGAATTGTATTTGCATCATGTCCTTTTGTTCAGTGATGACGGTAAATGCTACAGATGTTGATAACATGCTTCTGTATCTTGGCCGTTGACTTCAGAATATTTCCAAGAGAAAATGCTAAGACTGAGACATATGGTACTAGTGTAGTAAGTTCTTACTTGTATCAAATATCTTATAGCTGTTCTATTCTTCTCATCATTGTCATCAATGTCATGGCCAATATTTCATTTCTCTTTCTCTGGACTATGATTATTTGACGCTTGCTTACTATGAAAAGAACTTCAGCTACTCATGTCTACAGTGCAGAAATTAGGAAAAGCACATTTTGTTTGACGCTGTGGATTGTGTTGCTAGAGCCTACATTTTTTCCTCTTAGTATTAATTGATAAATTAAATATGGATTAGTGTCCAATATGGAAGTATTTTATTTTTTGTTTATGTTTTTATTGACTGAAAATAACTGCATTTCTTCTTGAGTGAATTGTGGACATCATCTGCTAATTGACAAGTTGTAATAGTTTTGAACTTGAAGACTGGGCCATAAAGAAGCGCTCATAGGTGGCCAAATTTTTATCTTCCTGTTGTAGCAATGGAGAAAAAAAAAGGGAAAAAGAAGGACGTGAAATCGATTGAAGAAAACTTTTATTAAAGCTAACTTTCCTCTTATATCCATAAAAACCAATTACTTATATTTTGAGCCAAAATAATTAGTCAAAATAAAAACAAAAGCCTTCTGATTGCGTTAGATGGGGGCCTAGAGATGGATGCTTGGTCTCTGACCCTCCCCTTTTTGATTATTGAATTTCTTGTACTTTTTGACGCTTATTGTGTTGGTTGATTGAGTGCTCTGTTTTTTTCTCTTTTCAAGTGACCAATGTATACCATATGTACTTGCATCAGATGGATCTTGGGGTTGGCTCCTTTGTATTCACAAATGCTATAATTTCGCGGCAAGCACGAAACATCTCATCAACGTGAGCATTCTATGCTTTATTATTTTGGCCATATTGATATCAACTTTTAGATATGCTTATGGATAATTGGAGCCAAAGATTATCAGTAAATGGTTTTTTCTTTGTGTGTATGTTTTCGGAAACTCCTTTTTCCATTGCCAATTATTTTTTCATGGTATTTAAGTAATGCTGACAAGTGTGTGCATAGATTATGGGCATAGCTACATGTTGTGAAAGGTTTTTTTGTCATCTTGTCTAAGATAGCCAACACCTAAGCCTTGTATCTTCACATCAGCGAACATGTCTAGAGACATCAAAGTGGGTACTAGTTGACTCCATTGGTAAAACCTCATGGGAGGGTGCAACAACTTTGCGATTCGGATCCCTCTCACACTAGAGTTGGGGAGGAGTTTGGCTTATTTATTGTAACATTTTAAAAAAGAGACATCAAACATACAGGGAACTTTAACTTGACTAGTTTCTGACAAAAGGGGCAATTTGGAATTACGGCTAAGCATAGTTGGGAATTGGTCAAATTGAAAGTGTTATGAAATTTTTATTGCGACAAGATAAACTGTGAGTTAGAATTCTTGTAATTTTTAGTGATATTATTTTTCTTTTATTTTAAGCATTTTCTCCATTACCATATCTCTTTTTAAAAATTTAGATTGATGTGATGGAATTGTAGTTGAGGTTACTGGAATACATTGATTACTTGAAGTTGAATACCTTGTATCTTTTTATCGTAATAAGGTAAAATGTGAGTCAAAATTCTTGGAAATTTTTAGTGATGTTAGTTACTCTTTTTTTCTTTTTTAAGTGTCCTTGATTATCATTTTCTTTTTTTCTATTTATAAAATTTTTAATTTATGCTGCTATGTGCTTGAATTGTAGTTTAGGTTGCTGGAATACATTGATTACTTACAGTTCAATGCCTTGTATCTTTTAATTAATGATGATGTCAAAAGAGTCCTGCTTTTTTTCCTTTCATGTTGCTACAGGGATTGGAAGACTACAATTAAATCCACCAGTCCATTGATATTGCTAGGGTTAGGTCGGATTGTTTCTACTACAGGTGCAGACTATCAGGTAGAATAAATTTTTGTTATTTTGTTTTCTTAAACTATTGTCCTCCATATTATTATATTGACAGAGTCAGTGCTCTACATCATCATGTAAGGAGTATGATCTGTTTATTTACAAAAGTGGATAATAATAAATTATGTTTCTCTAATCTCTAAAATATAGATGGAAGTCTTTGTGAATGTGCAAAGCCTTCATGCAAATGCTTCACATATCCTTGGAAATGTGCAAAGTGGTCAGTGTTGATTTGGGTACGCCCAACATATCATAGATACTCATTGTTGATGTGAAAATACCACACGTCATATACATAAACTTACATGTCATCTTCCTCAAAATAAAAGTTTATATAAAATGATTCGTAGCTGTAAATCATTTTTAATTCTTTGTTAATAACAATAAGAGATTTGTCTCCATTCATTGATATTGTTAGATAGTTTAATACTATTGTTTAGGTCCTTATTTATAACTTCGGCTTTTGGGTCATATAGTAACTTAACATAGTATCAAAACAAGTTTCAACCAAGTGATATTGTGCTTGAATCTCTTGACATGATTGCATGTGTATTTGTTATTTTTATTTCTCTAATTTTATCTCTTGTTTTTAATTGAGTTTGATCTACATGACAAGCCCATTGATAAATTCGGTTTTGCTTGTGAGAGGACAGGTTTAAGAACTCAATACTATTATTTGAGCCCTAATTTGTAAGCTTAAGCTTTTGGGTCAAGAAACTTAATAGATATATTGTCTGATATTTTGATCAAGATCAAAGTACTATTGGCCTTGAGGAACTCTATTTGTAACATACATCATTCCCGCATGGAGGAGCCTAACATATTCATCAACTAAGAAGCTATTGTTAGTTTTATCTTGCTTCTTGTGGTATTGGAGATTAGTGCTGAAAATCTACTAGTCATGACTTTCTAATCAATTCTACCTCTAAAATTTCTATTATTTGGATTCCAAAATGTCAGTCTGTGAAATTGTAACCTCATATCTTATAAGGTCATGTTCCCGCTGTATGGACTCTACAATTTCTTTTTGAATTGAGTTGAAAGCAATAGCTGTAAGCTTTATTGAATGAATTTTGCCATTTCATACTCTTACTGATCAATAAACTTCCATGGTAGTAGACAAGTAAAGGAGTTGAATTTGATAATTTCTTAGATATTCCAGCATGATCCTAAGATTCTGCTCTTTCATAGTGCTAAAAAAGTGGCTTTTAATTCTTTATATATCCTGGCATTAGGGTCAAATGCTGAACAAGCTACCTTGTTATGCTTTTTGTCCATTAAGCTAGTTTTCTATTTACCTACGTAGGTTCATGTTGGAGAATATGGAGTGCACTGGAATTTCTTTTTCACACTTGCTGCTGTATCAATTCTTTCATCTATAATTAATGTTCACCCCAAGTATTGTGGGATTCTTGGTTCAGTAATTCTAGTAGGTATGTATCCAACTTAATATTTATTTCTTGATATGCCCCTGGAAAGGTCATTTTTTATTAATCTTTGTAAATTACTGGTCATTTCAGGGTATCAAAGTTGGTTGAGTTGTGGCTTAAATGTGTATCTGCTTTCTAATGAAAGGGGAACAGATATCATAAGCCAAAACAAAGAAGGGATTTTTAGCATATTCGGTGAGGATAAATTGGAAGGATAGGTTTTCTGGTTAATGCTTTATATTATATATGCATGCCATCTGTGTTTTGTTACTTTTGTTTGTCAGAAGTTTCGGTTCTATGGAAATGTTAGGTCTTAAAAGGTAAGAGAGAGAAAATAGTTATTAATATGCTCAGACATCAGATACTTATGTTGTTGGTAGGAAGAGTCTAGATGCTAAATGTGGCAAAAACAAGGTGATGGATCTTTCTAAATATGGTGAGAAAGCAAGGCTATATTCTCTCACGATGGTTATAATGATAATGTCATGGGAAGGAGAATAGCAATATGTGTTGTATGTGCAAGTGCACATGCATGCGCTCCATGTGTCTGCACACGCTACTTGTATCTAGTGTCTCAAGAAATTTTTTTCAGACTTTTCAATGCTTCATATGGCTCCTGCCTGTGATTTCTTTCAAAGAAGCACCAATATGCAGAACTGATAGCATAGGCAACTAATCGAGCACACAGTAGAGTATGCATATCTTTCTTGTAGTTCAGGTTTACAAAAACTCAACCAAAATGAAGTTTTGTGATTAGGTGTTAAGAGGAAACTGAACCTGAAACAAATAAATTAAGATTTTAACTTCAGTTATTTCTGTAAACTGTTTACTTCAGTTTGTTTCTGGTTTTGCTAAAAAACTGAACTGAACCAACTTGTGCAGACATAATCATTTATTTTTGTTAATAAAAGGTTCCTTGCGCTATCATGAAACTTTGGAACATGACAGTATATAGATAACTATGCTTTTAGCATCTTTAATTGAGTCCTTTTGTTCTTAAATTAGCCCCCCTATCTCCCTCAACATATCCCTTCCTTGAGAGCCTTCAGATGCAATGCAAATTGAATGAATGTTACTGTATTATAAAGTTAGTGTATTACTTTCTGAGACGCACAACGCTAATTTGAGAGACTTAGGAGCCTTATAATTTCTTTCTGCCTACTGGGAATCTTAGAATCGCCAAGAATGTCAAATGTTAAAGAGAGGGTGGATTTGTTTTGTTTTATGTATGTTATGTATCTTGCAGTCCCGTATCTTCTATGATTAGACTGGAAAGCTGTGTATTGTCTGTTTAGTCTTGTAGCTGTAGCTGTCACTGTCTGTTACAGTTATCTTCTTTTTCTTTTTCTTTCTTTTTTCCCCTAATCAAGTGATTTCTCTGTGAGCAGTCTTTGTCTATATATTGATTACTATTGCTATTCTCAGGATATTGGGGTTTATATCTTGTTGGTGTCTGGTTGGGTCACTATATTTTCTTTGAAAACAGCTCCCATTTTGCATTGAGAAGCAATACAGCTGTGTGCATTAAAGTCTGGCTTCTTTCTCTTCTGATTGGTACAACTTTTTCTTTTTTTGAGATTTGTCATCATGCTATGCTCTAAACACTTCGTTGAGAATGTTGCTCTGATGATGTCCTTCTTACTAACTTCAGCAATTTGTGTTGCAGGTTATTAACTTTCCTGCTAGACAAGCACGTTGAAAGAGTTTCTCGTAGAATGGTAGGATGTCAATTTCTTGTTTAATTCTATGGGTGGTGTTTTGTCTGTGATGTTGATGGAAATCATCCATTTCACTTTGGCAGTGCAACTTGGCTTATGTTACTTGGGTAGTGTCTCTGAACCTACAGGTAATTCTCATTTCCAATCTACTTTTATGCATATTCAGAGTTTGAGAAGAATATTGATTATCTATCCTATATTCCATCCATGTCAATATTGAAAGCATCTGAAATGCCAAGATAAAAAATTTGTTTTGTATTTTGAATTCCGGTTTTGAACTTAATCATCTATAGGTTAGTTTGTTATGGATGTGTTCTTGTGTAGTCCCTTTTACATTTTCATTTTTCTTATCATGAACTTGTTTTGACTAGTAGCAGTTACTAGTTGAATGACTAGAACTTGATTATGTTTCAAAAGTCTTTTGAGAAGAATTTGATTTCGGAGTGTTATCTTCTCATGTAAAATTGCTCCAAATCTTTTGCTTTTATATGTTTTAGCAATGTGTAGGAAAGTGGTCATTTGTCAGTTTTTTACAGTGCACTATTCCAAAGAGAGACAATTAGATTGAACTGTGGTTAATATGGTTTAGAATTGGCAACTTAAGGTGAATGATACTGCGAGAAAGTAGTTGCTAGTTTAAGTTTAGGTAGTGCATTCAGTGAGAAATGTTGTTTTCTTGTTTTAAAGAAAGATAATTTGACAGATTAGGAAAGTGAATCGAGAGTTTAGATTCAATGTAATCAAATGACATTTTGAGTACTGACCACTGTAAGACTGAGCAGGCTCACCCTTTTTTGCCAGTGGGGTTTGACTTGGGTTTATGATGGTTTTATGCCAAAGAACTGTTTATTAAACCAGTAGAAGACCTGCTTGCAGTATTCTATTTGGTTGTTGTGGTGAGTACTAACTGCTGTGAGATTGAATGGGTCCATTGTTTTTTTTTCTGGTGGGGTTTGATTGGGATTATGACAGTTTTATGTCAGGAAACTTCTTAATTAAACCACTACAAGACCTGCTCCTCTTATTCTCTCTGTTGTTGAAGGGACGAAAGCTAAACTCCATTTGGTCTGAATCTATCAAAGAACTGAAGCATCTGATAAATTGTGGATCGATTAGATGGATTAGAAGTTAAAATGGAAGAATAGATATAAATATTTGCTCTGAACTACTCTTCTCTTCATATCTTCATATTGATGGATCAATTATAGTGCTGAAGTTGATTAGAAACTTCTAGGAATTGATTTGACTTTCTGTTCAAGAATTTATTGAAGCGTTCAACTCATGTGTGAGTTGCATGACACCAGTGAGCTAGTGCTCTAGAATTCTTGTTCTGTGGCCCAGTTTTTGATCAATCTCATGAGGTCTCTGATGGATATGATTTCGAGGAATGGCTGTCCTTACTTCTTATACAAACGACATGAGGAGCTGTGACTTCTTTTATACATACCTATCAACTGACAACAGTAAGGATGAGAATCTTTTCATTGCTGATCCAAGGGCTCATCTATATGACAAGGTGTTGAAAAATAATGTTGCCACATTCTGTTTTTGGTGCTACCTTGCCATCAAGTTCAAGCATTCTACCATTACACTGTGATATGCAAAGATATACTGTGATTAGATAAAGTTAGACATCATTGGATAGGTTTATCCTGAAATTTTACCAATAGTAACTTCAGTGCAGGCATAGGCATCAGGCCTGGGAATAGTGAATACACATGCAGTTCATCATGGTTATTGGTTAGACTAGATTTTCAATACTGTACTGGCATATTTGATGCAGTTATATAGTAAGAAAATTGGATCTCTAAGCTGTCTTCTTGAAATGAAGGGATATTGTTGAGGTCAAATGCTATTTCTGCATTACTGGTTTCAGGAGAATCGTTTTTATCCTAATATAGCAAAAAATTTTATTGTTAACGAGGCAATTCATTCTTGTACACTTTTACAGTTTCCTCTGTAATCATGATTAACTGGGTTTTAGTTCTCTTTTGATATGATGTATGGCTCATAAAACGTTTGTTAATTTTTCAGCTTATAGGAGGCTTCATGTTTATTCATTTTATACCTGGAAGCAAAATTTCAGCTCTTGAAGAAGCATTAAATCGAAATTTATTGGCTTCATTCATTCTGGTAAGGAAACGTATCCATTATTCACTACTGAAAATGTATATGTCTTAGCCTTCATGCTCGTAGCCAAAACCACGGAATACTTACTTTTTATTTATGCAGGCAAATATTTTCACAGGACTGGTAAACTTAACAATAGATACCCTGTCTGCCTCATCAATCTCATCCCTTTCAATCTTGCTTGTCTACACTTTCTCTTTATCCTTGATCATCGGAATTGTGGATTTTTATGGCATCCGGTTAAAATATTGGTAGCGTACCTTGTTTCACTCGGTAAAGATTTTGTAAGATCTATTATCCTTATTAAATATTTCTTTCAGCAACAGTCAATTAATCCTATGTCTTCTTTTTCTTTTTCTTGCATTTGGCTGCAAATTATTACCCACAATTGAGGTACATATGCAATTTTTATTAATATTTAAGCTAGGTTCATATGGTGTAATATAGGACACACACCACACCACATCGTATCACACTGCATGAGTATAAACGTAGATGATTACGGAATTCGTGGTCCCTGTGGCACACATATGCATGTGGTTTGTAATCAATTCAAAACAGTAGCTTATTAGGAGGTGCTATCTATTTATCCTTATAAATTTATGACACACTTATATTCCATTAAATGTGAAATGTAATATTCTCACTCTCAACTCTTTTGTCATGTTTAGACCCATTCATCATAAAGCTGTTTGACCTATGTTGTCCACCTCATCGTCCTTATGGGAATTAACATTTCATGTGATAATTCCTTATTTGGATGTGAGGTGTATATGTTTGGGGTTAATATGCGAATGGGAACTTGAATCTACTTTAATATCATTTGTAATAAACTAAGCATTTGCCATTAATTCAAATAACTAACTTATTAAGTGGAGCTGCTTATTTATTCTTATAAACCCAAAACTTACATCATACTTAGGTGTCTGTATGCTTTTTTTTTAATTTAATTTTTTTGCCATGCATCTAAGTCATGGATGTTATTCTACAGTCAAAGAAAACAAATTGGAGGAAAAAATTTGAGGAAATTTAGTTGCTCGAATTTGGTCCAGGGGTAGAAAATAGTCTGAAAAATCAGTGGATGTGGAATTGCTTATTGTATGCGGAGATGTGGAGATTCTGCCTTTTTAGTTATGGAAATGAACAAAACAATACATCAGAGGAAAATTTAATTAAAAATTGGCTTAGGGAGAACAACAGTAGCTGTGCTCAAATCGGTGATTGGGAGATGGGAGATTGATACAGTTAACAATAATTGGTTGACGTTTACAATATAGTTCATTGTCATGACTTATACCGATAATAGGAGTGAAACTTACAAATCTGAAAAAGCTTAAAACAATTTGTCCAGTAATAGTAGGGGAAAATGTGGATTAGAAAATGTAATTGTGGATGTTTATACATGACAGTTTGGTATTGGAATGGAGAACTGATACAAAGTCACATGGATCGCCCTGCAAGATTCTGACAATTTGGACCACCATCCAAGGTTCATCAGTCATGGTCACCAGATAAGCAACAGTTCCCACAGCCTGTAGTTTTTCCTCTTTCATGCAAGTTTCAAAATTTTCTCTCTCACATTCAAATGACCAAACTGCATATACATCCAAAGAGATGAATATTTTAACTACAAAAGTTTTATTGCTGTACATGAGTTTCATTCTCAAAATAGTTACAAATTTAACAATAAATTTGACAAATGTAATGTTAAAACTTCGAAGAGTTAAAAACGGTGGCATTCTTAAGACAGTCGCTGTATTGGCGCCAAACGCTTGAATGGCTAGCACTAGGAGGAGAAGATGGCGTATGGTAGTAGCATGAATTACCAAACTATGGTTGAATGACAAATAATAATAAATTAATTAAATTATTAGACGTAGATAGGTGTCGAAGGTTCTCAAGTAAAACTAATGGCAGCTTCATTAATAATAATCGATAACTTTTTTTATTTTCTTTTTTCTAGAATTAATTAATCATAGTTTGTTTCATGGTGTTGTAGTGTTGAATGCTCGGTGCTAAAATTAACGTAAACGAGTTAAATGGTTAATTCTAATTTCGTATTATAGAATAACAAATAATTATCTTAAAAGTATTTGTTTTGTTATACATTAAAAATATAAGACGTTGATATTCAAAATCCATCACATTAAAATCGTTAACTGTGGAGGGAATTGGTTTAAGAATTAAAGGGAAAAAAAGGGGGGGGGTGGGGAGGATAAAATTTGACGACAAGGAGGATTGAGTATTGTTTGTCATATTACCAGAAAAACAAGTCTAAATCTTTTTATAAATTCTAAAAAGCGATTTTCTCAAAAGTTTTAGTGCAATTGTAGAAAACACTGCAATCTTAGCCTTACTTTCCTCAAATCTCCGTGCCGGCTTCTAGTTCTTAGATTTCTCTTTTCACAATCACACCAGCGTGAGCATCACGACTGACAATTGACATTACAATGAAGTTCCGGTAAATGTGTCGGCTTATCATGGAAGTGCCAAACAAACTATTGAGCTACTCCTAATTAGCCTTTTTAACCCTAGCTTTATTATGGTCTTTAGGTGCTGCGTACATCACTTTCTTCCCACAATGCCCATTCATATTCACCGTTTGATCATTGAACCACATTATCAACGGTCCCGATATGATCAAAAACCTAGACAAAAATGGCAATGCATGAAGTACTGAAAATGGGTTGTCATGCACTTTTTACCACTTAGATGTAAATAGTGTATAATGTAAGATGATGATGAAGATGGGAATCTAGGGTACGTGAACCAGTCATTTCCTAGCAAAACATAATACAGATTGAATGTGAGTAGACTTGCGCAGCTCCTTGTGTTGTTTGTATGCATATTTCTATATAGATTTGGGTCCCCCATCCTTACTAATCTCTGCAATCAAAGCTTTCTGCGTCAGTATTGACAGCATCTATGAAATCGGCAAAACCAAAACTAGCATGACTCTGAAGACGCTCTTTCTTTTTCCCTCACCTTTTGCAAACAGAAAAAGCACAACTCCTTTTCCTGCTCCTCTCACGTGCACCGAACCCTTCTCTCTTCTTTACTCAAAATTAAGTCCATGAAAATCTGTTAAGAAATCATCCAGAAGAGCTTAGCGGCAGTACGGAGGAGACATGACGCTAGAAGCACTTTCCTCTAACCAGTTTTCGAACTTTATCATCTATGACACTATCTCCGCAACCCCATTTACAAGCCAGGAAAATTTAGACACTCCTTGTTTTTCAATGGAAAATAATAATGACAATAATAGTGTGAGACCTCAAAACGAAGAAGTTGGTGCTTTAAATTCTTCTTCTTCACTGTCCCTAAGGACCCAACAACGCCGAGGCGAGATGGGGCTGGAAGCTGTCGTCGAACGGAAGCAGAACCTGGCGGCACAAGGGAGGAAGAAGAGAAGGAGAAAGCCGAGAGTTTGTAAGAACAAAGAAGAAGCTGAGACACAAAGGATGACCCACATTGCTGTTGAGAGAAATCGCCGAAAACTAATGAATGAGCATCTTGCTGTTTTGCGCTCCCTCATGCCTGAATCATACGTCCAAAGGGTAATTTGTTTTGTCCATTCATGTTTCTTTCATCTATTATTTTCCCCTTCTAATTACTTTTAAGTATATCGCTATCAAATTGCTATACATTAGTGGCATTAATTTTAAGAAAAAGACTCTTATCAATTTTCACTCTTTACCGTGTAGAATTTCTTTGCTTTGCTAGCAAAGACGAGCCATTCATCCTTGCAGACACAATTTCTATGTTTTGTTTGTAACATAAGGAATCTGGGGTTATCTTCCTCCCAGAATACGAGCCTAATTCGCAACAGAATGAGGCAACATGTGTTTCTGGCTCGTTAACAACACGGTTCATTTCATAATTTTTGAAACGGGCATTCAGGCAGTTCCCAACTTCTTAACCTTCTTGAAAAAGCAAGAGTACAAGAAATTCAGTGATATTCTGAAAATATGTAGTGAAAACAATTTGCATTTCTGTCATCATGTCTATACATTGATTAAAGTGTACAGGCAATTAACTTTTCGTTCTAACTTCTTTCGTTGTTATCTAAAATTAATTTCAGCTTTCTTCTACCAATTATTATTTCTTGTAACGACTTCTTAATGTTTTCGTGATGTTTGTGGTTGAAGGGTGATCAGGCCTCTATAGTAGGAGGAGCAATAGAGTTTTTGAAGGAACTTGAGCATGTCTTGCAGTCACTGGAAACTCAAAAACTCCAATTACTACAAAACGGACTACCAAACGAAGACAGCAACAACTCATCCGAATTTATGCCATCACCTTTTTCGCACTTTTTTGTTTATCCTCAATATAGCTGGTCTCAGTTTCGTAATAACAAGTTTACATCAAAGACTAAGGCTGTCATAGCTGATATCGAGGTCACTTTGATTGAAACCCATGCAAATCTCCGAATCCTTTCTCGACGAAGTCCGGGACAGCTCTCCAAGTTAGTTGCTAGTTTTCAGTCTCTTCACCTTTCGATTCTTCATCTTAATGTCTCTTCCATGGATCAATTGGTCCTCTACTCTATCAGTGCTAAGGTATGCAACATTAATTACTACATTGAATACCTATACGATCCGACCCATGCAATCCTATTCCTTTTTTTAAGGGAAATAAAAAAAACCCCAATTCAACAATTTTCATTTGTTAGTAATTGATATTAATTCAAGTTCCCGTATGATTTGACTAATAATTTAGTAATTAATATTACTTATCATATTATAAAAGACAATATCACACGTTATTACAGTGTTAAATTTAGTGTTTAAAACACCATTTACAAGACAATGTACAATTGCATCATTTTGTGAAGTAGGGACGACATTTACCAAAAACATACACTGGGACATGTATTTCAATCAAGTAATATTTTGAAGAAGTTAATAGCGTAAGGGCGTTTCAGCCATTTTACTGATGATGGTCCTCAATTATTGTTATTTGAGCTAAAGAGGAAAACGGGAAGAAAAGTGCTTCATTTCCTAGTATTCTAATATCTCCCATGTTAGAACTAAAGTCTTTGCTTATAAATTTTGGAAAATCAAAGTGTTTAGAGCTCAAATTTTTTAAAGAAAATTCTAAATGCAGGTTGAAGAAGGATGCCAACTTATAACAGTGGATGACATTGCAGGAGCGGTTCATCACATACTTCGAATAATTGAGGAAGCTTCTGCAAATGTTGATGCAATTGGAGTTCTTAGCTGCCCATAGTGCTCTTGTTCTTGCTGTTGCTCCTAGACTTGAGTTTTAAGTATGTTTACGAGAATGCCAAGCTCTTTTTATTCTTTGCAGTAAAGCTTTTCTCTTTTTTTTTCAACCTCCAGTGCGGCTTACATCACATTCATGCTTGTCTTTAATTTCCTTGACCATGCCTTGTGAGGTTATTTAGCAAAGTAGGGTTCCGCCAAAATTCACCCTAAAAAGAAAGGCCATAGAAATAGCTGCCGCACTGACAAGGTTTGGTTTGAGTGAGTATGACCAGTTTGGAAGACTTAAAATGTAAAATATATAGAAACCGTTAACTGTTTTAATTTGTTTTTCCAACTAAGTCTCTATTATTATGATGCTGAATGAATTATATAATGCATACATACAAGTGCTTTAACCTATGCTCATCTTTTTTTTTGGGACCCCTAGGCCCTACCTAATGTTCCCATAGAAATAAAATAGAACAGATATAGCTATGCTATTATGATCCGTTAAATACACCTCTCTATTTGTGAACTCTTTCATTGCTACGTGCAAACAATACTCTTATTGCAAAACCACACTAAGTAATAATAATAATAATAAGGAAGAAATTAGAAATAATTACATTAATTAGTAACAAAATTTATGAATCTATAAATAATCTCGGTCACACATGCATTGAGTTTTATTTAATAAAAATTACATCATGCGCCATCAAATATAAGTGTGTGAATAAGTGAGAAATAGAAATGATTAAATAAATTTCAGTATTTATCAAATATTTTAAAAGAATAATAATTTTAAATTATGTAAATAATGTTTAAAAAATATTTTATTATTGTAAAATTAATTATTAAAATTAAATATAAATAATGAGTGACTTATAAATACTATTTTTAGATACTAATTATTTATATTTTTAACTTGTGAAAAATTATGTATTTAACTATTTTAAAAAAACGAAAAAAAAATTATTTTTCTCTTTTTTCTTAGAAGCATTTTTTTGTTCTTCATGGAAAGATATGAATATGAACTTCAAAAGGACAACCCTACCGAGAAATACATGAATATGAACTTCAAAAAGACAACCCCACCACGAAATCCTGTTCTCTCAACTCTCACTCTCACTCTGATATTTTTCAATTTTCTTCTTCGTAAGGACAATGGAAGGTCGACATTGTATAAGATGAAATGGAGTATTGAAAGAAGTGATAAATTTTGTATTTCTGTAGAGATAAAGATGCAAGCAAGTGTATGTTTTGTGTTGTGTGGGATCGATGCACATCGGTTTGCAGATGGATGTTGATTCATGCTTAGATCTTAGCTTGAAAATTTGTTTCTTTGTGCTTTATGAATCAGATCCTCATTAAGAATCATGTCCTCTTGTGTTACTAGATGGAGACATGATGACCGCCTGCTCTGCACGCATCGAAAGAGGTAGTCCTTGTCATTTACCAGACTTTCACATTAATGCAACATTTTCTTGTGTCACAATCTATTTTGTAATCCTATTTGAAAAATGCATACTCACTTTTGATTAAGGTAGTTCATGCATGCATGCATGCCTCCAAGTTAATTTCATTTCGCTTTCCTTGGTTTCTGAAAATTCATTATTGCATTATACAATTATTTGTTGCAGCAGTAAAAACTCATCTTCATTGACATATGCTCGGTCGATGCTTTACTTTTAAAAGGATCCCAGGCACAAGTCTTAGTCCAGTTTACCACTATTTCATTTTATTACTAAATTATAAAACGAAGTGAATTTAAATTAATATTTAATTTAAAACTGCTGACATGCATGTGCAGTACCATACTTGAACTTGCTTTAATTAAGGTCACAAGAGATATTAAAAACATACTGATTATTATCGATCCATATTAACATTTAATTGAATGAGTTTATACTTAACATTATATACATGATAAATTCCATTCTCTCTTTTATTTTAATCTATCAATAATCATGAATATGGTGTAACCATTACTTATCAAAAAAATTGTTATAAATACAATTAATGGTAAGTCTATTAAAAATTAAATAGTATTCATGCGTCCAAGTATAATTTAGGGTATAATCATATCCCTTTCCCGAGCCTTTCATTTTTATGATTTATACGGTGAAAATTCTTTAATAAGTAAAATTAAATATTTGTATATTTTATTATTATAGATAAAAATAAGTTATAAAATATTCAAATGATATACAAAATTTAATTTTAATTATTCAATAATTTAATGATTATTTATCTTTTATTTTTATTTTTTGTGCAAAAGGATAAATATGTAATTATATATTTTTATCAAGTTAACTAACGACATTAAAAGTTTGGAGAAGGGTAGGCAAGTGATTATATTTTTAAATTTTAACCAATTAAATGATAAAAGTGAAAACGGCAAGGGAAGTATGTGATAATTTCCCAAGATTGAAGTGGAATGCAACCCACGGCATTGTGAGCCATCATTATTTAATTAATAAAACGAATTGACTTATGGGCTACTAAAAAATAAATAAACACACACACATGTAGGGCTGTGCATCTTCCGTAATCCAAAAAGTGTTGGTTTTTATTTGAACTAAATATGATATGTAAGATTAATAATCATGTCAAATTTGGAGTTATTAACCAGTGAATATGTTTATTGACAGGATTAATTATTCGAATAATTATAATGTATTAATTTATTTATAATTTAATATTTTTTATATTTTTAAATAATTTGTTATATTTATGGATTTTTAAAAATATTTATAATAAATTTATTATTATTTATGTATATAGTATTGTAAATATTATAATAACATATGGTAACATATAAAAAATTTGTTAAATAGATAATAGAATTACAACTTATTTAATCATTTATTAATTATACCGAATCAGAGTTTTTAATTCTTAACACGATTATTAAACAAATCAAATTTGAATTAACTTTTATTTAATACGATACAATTATAATTCGATACAAATATAACATGACAATTCAAATTACCAATTTTAATTATGATGATGTTTTACTAACCTCGTAATTATATTTAAATATTAACATTATCTATACTTTATTTTAATATCTATACTTATCTTATTTTTGATAGATATAAATACGAGAATTTTTAGACGAGAGATCATAATTTCACATCTATTAACAATCTCATTTACCCATTCATTTAATATCACAATTATATTATAAAATTTAATTTATTACCAAGAAGATAAGTAATTACTTTAATTTTAATAAAATTTAAATTAAAAGTAAAGTACATACAATTCCAATATTTATTCCATAATTAAAAAAAATATTTTAAAAAAACTCAACTCATTAACGCGAGGGATGAAATGCATTACATCAAAATTCAAATCTAAAACATCTTCTTTAATCCTCCTCCTCAAGAGCTAATGGAAAAATGAGAGATATTGTGATACAATTGAAATAAAAATAGTGGTGTCTGAAATAAGAGAAAACAAAATTAGAGTTTCTTTAAATTTAAATAATTTTATTATTTCTCGTTTTAAATTTAAAAAATACAAAACTATTTTATTTTGAATTCATTTTCTAAAAAATAAAGAAATGCATAAAAAAAATATATTATTTTCTTGCCGACTCGATTCGTTTAATTATTAATATTATATTGTAATAGAATAGATAATAGTGGATACTCTACTCATACGGAAAATTTTACGGTGACCGGTTTGTATTATAATACATATTAGTCTAGTTGAGTTTTATGCGAATAATGTCTGGTGCTGACAGCCAAACCTGCAAAAATAAGGCTCATACGAGCTTGCTTAGGGGCAAGGTCGGTCCCATGCAAAAATAATGAGGCCAGGTCTGGCCCACAAGTTTTTGAAAAAATTATATATATATAATTTTTAGGTCGGCTAGACCAACTCGAAGTTTTACTGTTCAAAGACCCAGTCCGGACCTCCCGGGCAGTTTGACACCTCTAACCAAACATGCCGAAACTGCTCATTTTATAACTAAATTATACAGAGCTCGATCCGGAGCTTAAACCCTTAAACCAAGCGCCGCACGGTGCCTGCGTACTAAGTTGAGTTATTTAGACCAAATCGATGCAAGTTGGTCCGGCCCAATTGTCATGTCTACTAATCTCTCCCAAATGTTATGTTGTTCCACATAGTAACACAATATGATCACCGAGAATGTGCTTTGGCGGAACCTATTCTGAAGTAGCAGCATTTTATTCATTACGGGAAGAACAAATTTCACTGCATTACTGCTGGGATATTGCCATATTTAGTAGCCAAAAAGATTCTTTAATTTTAGATTCAACTAGATGTTAGATAATACAGTTGGATATAACTACTGGAGACTGTCTGAATCTCTGTTTGCCCGCATGTTTACTAGAAGGAGGAATCAAATTGAAAACAAAGACGATAAGAGAAGAAACGCATTGAAAAATGTTCGAAAAAACACAGAGATGACTCCTGATTTTCGCAGGATACACAGTTCATGAACACATTTTGAAAGAACTATCAGCTATTCGTATGTGTGATTCAATAATAGAATCCATGCCGTCTTGCGTTCACGATAATCATTATACTTGTCCTTACAATAAACTACTTTATCAAGGAAATATTTCTGAGAGAGGAATAATTGTGTCTCGTACTCTCGCTTGCTTGCTTAGTGAGAATCGCCCGCTAGAAAATGATCTCTTCGTTGAGACAGGATTAAGAATGCAATCCGATAACTTTTTTCTTTGACCAGACTTTCCAATTTCTGCTGATTGTTTTGAAGATTCTGCACCGGAAGAAGCGTTTTCTTCATCATGGTTCATCCGCAAAATATCACCTACTGAAACACAGCTTTGACATGAGTGATCCATTGAAACTGACCTTCTAACCGGTTCATGTTCATATCCTTCATCTGCTATCTCAATTATGGTATCTCTTGCTTGTGATTTCCCCAGATCACTAAAAGTTCGTGATGGGGTCTTTGTAATCTCGTCGTTGTGCGATATTTCATCTTCCATCACAGTTCCTCTCTCTACATCTTCTGCAGCAGCTTCATTTCCATTAGTTCCTTGATTAGTGTCTTGCAGTAATTCATGAATTGGAGGAGTTTGTTCTGTTATTGGAGGCAACTGAGGTGGCGAAGCACTAATGGAAAATATATTAGCGCGACACAAAGGGCAATTGGAATGAGATTTAAGCCATGTATCAATGCATGGGACATGGAAAGCATGGCTACACTTGGGCAAAAGCCTAACTTTTTCATCTTCCTCAAATTCACTGAGACAAACTGAGCAATCAGTTCCATCAACCAAACCGTCTCCCTTTTTGAATTTGCAAACAGTGATGGACCTGATCAAATCCTCATCTAAGCCGGTATTTGCAGAATACCATGGTTCATGGACAGAATGGTTATGATTGTGTTCCAACTCTTCACTCGGACCAAAAATTTCTCTACTTCTAGCAGAATTTGTGCTTCCACAGTAGTTAGATATTATGGTATAATAACTAACTAAAAGAAAAGCACTAGCCAAAATGCCGATAATTGCGATGACAAGTGGGGAAAAGTTTGGGCCGGAATTGTCATCAGAAAACTTTAGAGGAGGAGGAGGATGAGGAGGAGGGAATATGATGTAGCACCATTGCGGGCAGTATAAGCTACAAAATCCTCGAGAACAATCCTTGCTATTCCCATATGGCACCCAAGCCTTTGGATTGCCTATAGACGCCATCGCAAATTGAATTAATTCTATAAGATTAATCCTACCATCAGAGTTAGCATTATAGCTTCTTCCTTCTAGATCTGTAAGCACTAACGCACCTTAAAAAAAATGGGAATTTCGGAACAAGAAGCAAAATAATACCTGAGAAACCGCGTACGAATTGGATGGCCTGGATGGTTTCTTGTCCAGATTTAGCGAGTGAATTGAAGAGGCTGGCGTGTTGAAAATCTCTCTTAGAAGAGATAAGACTGGTGGAAAAGATGGCAAAGAGTCTTAAATGGAAAGAAAATAAAGAGAGAGAACAGTAAGATACTATAGAGATTCTAACTGGCTGTCGAATGCCGATAAGTATTTTTCCTTTTTTTTTAATTCTTTTCTTTTTCTTTTTGTTTTCTTTTCTTTCTTTCTTTTCTTTTCTTTTTTTTTACCTTGCCTTGGTCATAATATCTTCTGTTCATGAAAATAATGAATTGTGGACTGAATTAGAGTCATCTTATAGGTGTTTTTTTTTAAAAATTTTTTTACTAAAATATTAATATATAATATAATTAATAATAAATAATTTAAATTATATTTTAATAAAATTTATAAAATTATTTTATATTTTATAATATAATTTATATAATTATGTTATATATTCACATTTATTTAAATTAAAAATAAAAAAATTATAAAAAAAGATAGCAATCTGAAATAAAGGTAGAACCATATTGGTTGGGAATTCATCATCAAAGTTATCAATGCAAGCTTTTATTATAATACATAGGTTCAGTTCAGCCAGTTACAGTGGAAGTAAGAAATGGGATTTACCCATTTTAAAGTGCATCATACTTCAATTATTTCGTATTGGTGAAACTTTAAGCAGCTTACTTGTTAAAAGGAATTTTCAATCCAGATGAGCGTCCAGAGTTGGCCGTCGTGTAACTTCTGCCAATTAACATAGGCAATTGTGCAACTAGCATAAACAAAGTTGTGGTTCAATTGACCCGCACAATTTAAAGAGTAACAGTAAACGGTCAATGCAATAATGCTAATGTCAGTTTGTATTTGTACAACATTATTTGGCTAATTGGGTTGATTCCATTGTCCCTTAGATAACTGAGACAAACCTCAAATTCACTATACTCGGCAGCTTTTTTCAGTTAAATTACTAGAAAGAAAAGTAGCCCAAAAGGAGAGAACAACGTGGGACACCACTCAAAAACGTATTTATCCAAGAAACCATAATGGTGAGGCCTCCAGTCTTCTCGATGCATGCATATGTATGGACACGTTGCAGCGGGGGCCACGGTTAATTGGCCTGCAGATTCCCCTGGACTGTGCATATGTTCTCCGTCAGGGACATCAACTGCGTATTTCTTCTCCATGCCGGTTAACTGATAAACCAGGATTTTCTGTTCAACAACTCTTAAAGCTTTGTTTGATATTGAGAAGTGACTTTTTAAGTTACAATTTTTGTAAGATACAAGTATTAAATATTAAATTATTCAAAACTAATAGATTATCAAATATTATTTTCAAAATCTAACATAATTACTATAGTCTCAAAGGAGGCCTTAAATTAACTTCATCCCAACAATCAAAACCAAATTATAATGAAGCAGCTAGAGCTAAAAGTTTTGAATGATAAAAAAATTTTAGGTGTAACAATATTATTAACAACTCAATACTATTAATATAATAAAATTATTTAATTAATAAAATAAGAAAAATATGTTTATTAATTGTGAATAAAAAAATTAATAAATTTTTTTATATATTTTTATTATATTAATTAAATAATATTATTTTTTATAATTTTTTTTATTTATTATTAATAAATAAAAAATTTATTTTAATTTTTTTATTTATTATTAATAAATAAAAAATTTATTAATTAAATAATTTATTATATTATTTATATTAATATAATAAAATTATAGTTTCACGTATGATAGTTAAGACAGGAAGAAGGCATACGGGTCATTGAATTGAAGGAGACATCAAAGCGTCGAGGATGACGTGCTTTCTTACGAAACAAGAAGACTTTTTATTTATTTATATTTTAAGCAAACAAACGCTATGTCAACCACTTTTTTTTAAACAAGACTTTGTATATTTATTTATTTTTCGATTCTCTCTCACAATTTCTACATTCTTTGTTGTTGAAAATATTAATTACCGGAGAAAGCGATGGGACGTGAGCCCTCCTTTTTCTTCCTTTAATTAATTATCAATTCAAAATAGCCGCAAATAAAATCAAGGCCAGTTTCTTTCAACCTCTCCAGGGCATACGATTCCTATCACATCAAAGGGAGAATGTATAAGACCGTTTGAGTAAATCACATGTGGTTTAAAATCTAAAAGGCATCATATCATGTAAATGAGATACTGCTTCGTGAAGAGCTTCCTTGGCATATTCACTCATGCGATGCAAAAGACGGTCCTTAAAAACATGTGTATATATTCCTTTTTAAATTGATCAAGAAAACCAAGATTCTAGGACAAAATTTAATCTCGTAAAAATTAAAATTTAAATCATTGCTATTTTTATTAAAATAGTAGTAGACATATCAATTTTTATACAAAATCGTCTATCTAAATTAATATCGTAGCTATTATATTATTATCATATTTTTATATTCTTAAATTAGATAAAATAAAATAAATTTATGTAAAATATGTGATCAAATATAATATTTTCACGTTAATTTGATTAAATAATTTTTTAAAAAATTTATATTTTAATAATTATTATTTGGTAAAGATTTTTTTAATTTCTTTTTCTTTCTTTTTCAATTTTAACTAACTTTTAAAATCATTAGATTTTAGTATTTATAAAAAAATTTTAAAAAATATTTCTAAGAAATAGATTAATTTGAATTCAATTATCCTTTTTATTTAACTAACTATAATTTATTAGTTTTTTATTTTATTTTTTGCCATTTTAAATTGAAATTATTTGTAAAGTTACGGATAATAATTTAGATTTTTTTTTGCTTTTCGAGGTTGAATTAATTGATTTTGAAATAACGAAATAAAATGCCAATGAAAAATGAAAAATTAGATTGCTTTTGTTTAATTTAATAATATTATATTATAATTTTATCTTTTAATCAAAGAATGCAAGATAATATATAATAAATTAGAGTTGTTTTGAAGACAGTTAATAAAGAAAAGAAATAAATCAAGATAAATTTGAAATATTATGAATATTTTTATGCTTTTCTTGTATAGTTAAACGTTCAATCGTATAATTAGTGATATACATCAATAGATTATTATGATTTTAGCAAAAAAAATTTATTAAATTGACTCTTCTTCAACTTTATTAAATGAGTTGACCCTGAATCAACAAACTCATAATTGATCAATAATGTTGAAATATAAATATCGAAATAAATTTATTTATATAAATTAATGTAATACAATTATATTAATATTATATATTTATATAATTTATTTTTATTTATTTTAATTAAAATTTTTTTAAAAAAATATATAAAAAAAAATTTACATAAAGATCATTAATAAAACATTTGATATCATGCTAAATATTATGGTAGTTAAGTGCCAAAAAGTTTGGCAAAATTTTAAATAATTATGACCCACAGGCCGCTTAAGTCCATGCTCGGCACAACTTGTGTGGACCGAATTGTTGAATATCTCGTGACTTCAATTTACATAAACTCAATCTGTTCTGGCCTGTGATACCATATGAACTCCATTTGCCACCTCTGGTAAAGGTGATAGTGTATGCAGCAGCATACGGGGAAAAAATTAATCAAGTAGAAGAGGAGGAGGTCACCGCACACATGAGATTTTTGACTTCATATGAAAATGGAAGAAACAAGTATGCATGACTTCTCTTCCAAGTACTTGCCCTCGTGTTTCAGTATCAATAAAGTCACCTGAGTTGCTCTCCTCTGAGAAAGACAACTCTGAATCCATATTATGCATTAGCACCATCGATTGCGGACCTAAAAATGAAAGACGTTTTCACTTTTATGACGCCATTTGTCTGATTGAACAAAATGGACATTGGAATAAAGAGATGGGATATTAACTTCTCATTATTTCCATTCAATAAAAATTGGGAATGATAATTTTCATTTATTTTTCAGCTACACTTAAATCTTTGGTAAACACCCTACTTTTACTTAGCTGATGTTTCCCAGGGAGAAGCCCGAAGGCAAGTTTGGCAGCTAAATTATTTGGGAAACGCCCTGCTTTTACTTGGAAGCTAATATTTTCCAAACCACACTTGACAACTTGTGATTCCATGTCATAAAAAAATGAAAACAAAATGGAATAAAAACCACAATACCTCAATCCCAAACAAGTATTAAGTTTATGCCTGTCAGATTCTACGAAGTCAGTGCAATCTATTTTACAGACTAATGTTACTAACATTCTACGTGGTATGCTCCAAATGGAGGAAAATATGAAGTATAATTCAATTATAGTTTCTTCCATTACAACTGGGCCAAATAAGTTCAACAAGCACCAACAAAGGCTTAGGAATTTCAGTTCTTATCTACTGTTATTTCTGGCCATGTACATTTAAACATACCTGACACCATTCCAAAATGCAGATTTAAAATGGAGATGGCATATCCATTTCTTTAACATATGGCTATTGTAGTGGCAAAGCATCATAACTTACGTCCACAAAAAGTGTTCGCATTATAACATTTCCTTTGGTAACATTTGAAACAAAAATCTACATATGTATACCAACATATTTGTACAAAGAATTTTGTAGGACACTAGAAACAAGATGACTGTCAATAAAGTATCCAAAAAAAAAGGAAAGGGAAATGAAAGCAAAAATGCAAAGTTAAATAAGAATTCTTTCCTCAGTTTGATGGGTGGTTGACATCAACTTACTAATTGTGATATGTTTGCACTGCCAATCTGCATAAAACAAAATAATGTCAGTATTAGGACTCCGTAGGTTGATCCTCAGATACATCTTCCTCTTCCTCCTTACTCTCAGATACATTTTCCTCTTCCTCATTACTCTCAGATACATTTTCCTCTTCCTTGTTACTCTCCAATAGATCATCATTCTTTTCACTAAATTTCAAACGAAGTGGTCGGCCCATCAACTCCTGCAGGAGGAATGATAAAAGGATCAAACAATAGAGCATTTGATCAGACACAAATAGAAAATGCAGGAAAGTGTACATGACAATCTGAGATTTTTTCTTAAAAAAAAATATTAGCAAACAAAGAATCTTTGGTACAAGTATAGAGCAATAAAATGCATAAATATCATGCATGCATGAATGACTACCCAAAATTTAATTGACCACCACAAAAATATAAAAATAAAAATGAATACTGTCTAAAATTGATATGTACAAATCTAATTCACAAAAACACTCTTGCACACAAATCACCGCTTCAAATGAAAATATTCGATTACTATAAGAAGCTCACAAACTAATTATTTACCTTCCTCACAAGCCTAGCCACTTTGGTAGATGATAGAAAGTGACTTAGATGGTTCCCAATATCTCTGTTTGCCCAACCCAACTAAGTGCATTTATATGAAGTGAGTTTAGAAAAAACCCAGAAAACTAACATGTTGACCTGACTGAAAGAAGCTGTTGCAAAGTTGTCAGCGAAACTGTAAATGCAATCCATTATCACAAACTCACTGTCCTCAACAGTCAAATTGTACCAATAGGTACTTGATTTGTTTTTTTTTAATTTATTTATTTTAAACTTGGAAGAGCTAGAATTCTAACCTTGTGTTAGGACCTAACGGGCCAAGGGACATTCTCAGTTAGACATTTTCTATGCACAGGAGATAGTACTTGCACATTAACTATCCCAAAATAATTTTTCTAGCTAATTAGGTAGAGATAGCAATTGGAATATTGACTATGGGATATAGGAATTGGACGTATGTTATAAATGACTAATCCAATATTTTCATTTGCATTTTTATTTATATTTGTAAAAGCATAGAAACTAAATAACAACATACAACCAAGACAACAAGGGGACAGGTTTCCACAACACAAACAGAAAATTTTCTTTTAAAGGAACTGCATAGGAGCTGAGTAAAAAAGAAAAAGGAAAGAAATTACATAATATAAATAGCTCAGCACAGTAATTTTTCATGATTAACCACACAAAATCATATCACCCCAATAAGTTATTTCAAGTAATTTGACTAAATGGACCAAGGACTCACAATCCTAATCCAGAAAATGTATACAAGATGAAAAATTAAATTTCGCATATTTGAAATATGAACTACAATTTACAAAGTCCATGTGATTGAGGAGTAGATAAATTATTTTCATTTACCTTCCCATTAAAAGAAGAAAGTGCGGCCTCTGCCTCCTCCTTTGTAGCAAATGAGACAAAGCCATAACCAGCTGATCTTCCCTGATTGCTCTCAAAAACAACCTTGACTGAAACAGGGTTAATAGCTAAAAACATATCTCTAAGATGGCTAGATCGAACTTTCCAAGCAAGATTTGACACATAAAGCTTATGTCGTGTTTCTTCGGCAGGGGGACTTGCAGAACGTGGAGGACGTGGTTTTTTGAATTTCTTTGCAAACTCAACTCTAATAATTCTTCCAGACACTTCCTGCAAGATAAATCATACATGAAGGTAATTGACTTGTTTCCGAAATGATAATTTTTCATTGATGAAGCATAATATACTCAAATTCATAGTAAAACTTCTCTACAAACAAACAACCCACTACAAGCAAAGAGGCACTAAAAGCAAAAGAAAACAATTTGAGTTATTGATGCAGAATACTAAGGGAAACATTCATGTCTGTCTTTCCCACATAAAGAAACATCCTTCAAAAAGTTGCTTTTTCCTTTCTCTTTAGAAACTAAGCTACCTAATTTTACGAACCTCATACTCTTTTCAGTAGGGTAATGAGCGATTCAGACAATGTATGGGCATGCAAAGCTAAAAAAATTCTAATAGAAGTCACTTTAAGGAGAAAGTGAGGGCAAAAGTGAGTAATCACCTATGTTTGAACTAAAACATAGTAGAAAAGTGTTAAATGCAAAAATGAGATTTCTTCTTATTCAAGAAAGAGTAAAATTTGTATCTGGAACAATAATAAGGCTTCAGCCATAGACAAGTGCTGAGAATCAAGACTAGAGTATGAGAGAGAAAAAAGATTGAAATAATTACACAAGGTATGTTCACTATATAGATTTGGGAAAGTGGTTTTAAGGGTTATTTAATATTTGATATTAGTACTCTTCTGCACTTGTGATGACCCTACTAATCTTTTCTCTAACCACCTTAAACTATTCCCTACTTGTGTTGTGATGTGCAACTTATTTGGTATATTATTAATCTCGATAACTAATATGCTTTTGCAATTTCCTGAGAGAAACGTTAAAAGAAAATTTAATGAAAAAACAAAAACAATAAAGACGAGAAAACGAACCAACGAGGATATTGAAATATTGAAAAATTAAGAATTATTCTTCGATTAAAACCATCAAAGAATTCTTTAAATGAGTCCTATGATTGCATTTCAACCAGTGAATGCACACAAAATTTTCATGAATATCAACATCCATTTGAACTTGAAGGTATAAGAAACGTAAAATTAATACCCAAAGTCCACTAAGGTCTACATACATCAACCTCCAACTTACCTGAGTGTCTAATTGATTAACAGCAGCCTGAGCTTCTTCCGGAGAAGCCATTGTCACAAATGCAAAGTTTCTGCTTCTACCATCTTTATGCTTTATAATCTAAAATTTTCAACGGGTTATGGTCAAAACCCACATCACAAAAACATGGGAAATGAAAAGACATGCGGTAAGAAAAGAGAGAAGAACCTCAACGTCTGCAACAGTTCCACATTTCGCGAAGATGCCCTTGATTTCTGCAACAGAGAGAGACCAAGACAAATTAAACACATATAGCTTTCTCCTCACATTTTTTTTCTGGGTCTCCTCTGGTTTTGTCTCTACTGTTTTTTCTTCTAGAGAAGAACATACTTGAAAGCTGAGTTTTCGTGTTGGGTTGGTGAGAGGAAGGAGAGGCAAATTAAAGCACAGTAAAGGGCCAAAATTAGAAACGTGGAGGAACTTTGCGGTGGGTGGTATTTTGAGAGATAAACATGATGATTTCGAGAACGAAGAGTGGGGTGAGAAGATTGACAGTGTAGTAGCTGCTCCAGACGCTGCCATGGGCATGCCTCTTCTGAGCGCCAATGGAAGGAGGAACGAACCGGATAACACAATACTTCGACTTTATTGGCTGGTTAAATTGGTCATTTACTACTTTTGTTAACATTCTTTGTTCAATTTTTTTAAACAATATTACAATAAAAATTAATACAAAAAATTTAATATTATAATTATCATTAATTAATTAAAATAACTATAAATTGTGATAACTTACAGTCATTAATAATTTAACATAAATATTTATAACGTATATCTTTTAATCTCTTCATAATTTTAAAGAATTAATGACCTATTATATATATAATTTTATTATCATATTTATTTGTTGCTATAATTTTGTAACTATAAATACAGAGCACAACTCTTTATTTTAGACAATTGATACAATTAATATTATCATATAAATTATTACATCTCTTATGGAGTATTTTCAAATATCTCTTTTGATAATCGGTAAAATTATATATAAATTAAGTTTTTTTTAAAGCTAACAAATAGTATTTATTAATAGTAATAAAATAATTAAAATAATTTTGTGTATATATATTTTATATACATCCCTTGAAGCATAAAATACGAACAAAAAATACTTTCAAATATTGTTCTCATGGTTGAAAGATAAGATTTGTTACTATTACAACTGTGTCCTTATTTTGTCAATGATAACTGATTTTAAATATTATATGTGTGTTATTTGTCATAACATTTTCAAAATTAAAAATATAATTCATAGAAAAAATTTTAGAATATTGATTGATGCTTAATAGTTTAGTTTTTAAATTAGTATTTATTATTGTTATTTTAACACTAAAAAGTGATCCAAAAAATAGAGAATTTGGCGAAAATTTAATTATTACTAGCTACATACAAAGTCAAAATATTTATATATAATTATAATAATTTTCGTTTAAAAAAACTAAAAGTTAGTGTATTTATTCTTTGAAATTTAAGACAGTGTATATAAATTTTGTTTAATTGTTTGTTGAGCCAAACTTAAATATGTTTTTCATGAAATTCTTATATGCATAAATTTAGTAATAGAATTTCAATTGCATGTGTTATACTCATAACATGAATATAATTTATGTCATAGAGTAAAGTATGTAAATAAAAAATGTGGAATGGACATGATTTATGTCTTACAATAAAAATTAGCAAATAAAAAATCAAGTGAGCAACAACCTTAGAAATAATGCTTCACAAATATGCACCACTATTTTGGGACAACCCTTTTTGAAAAGAATGTTCCTAAATATACCAAAATTAATTAAATGAAATTTATTTATAATATTGTGACATTCTATGTAAAATTTTTATATTTAAAATTCTTGAATGTTAAAGGTATATTTTTTATTTTTTGATATTTTTTAAAATTTTAATTATATATAATTATCTATTGAACAATAACTCACTCTTATTTTCAGGTTATGGGTGAGATTAGAATTGTAAATGATAATTTTATATTTTTTTGCATATTGATATCAAAAATTAACAATATCTCAAGACATATTGAGAATATATTAAATTATTATGTCTGATTATGATGATAATAAAAATCAAACTATAATGTTTAAACTCTTTTTCAATATCTATAGTGATCCTTTTCAAGATTTGTTATTTGATTCACAAGGTAGGAATCAAGATGATAGTAAAAATCAAATTGTAATGTTGAAACTCTTTTTCAATATCTACGATGATCCTTCTCAAGATTTATTATTTGATTCACAAGATAAGAATCAAGGCATCAATCAAATTGTTAATTTGTTGTAATCTGTCAAATACTATATAAATTATAAATCCAATTAGTGCATGTTAGTTATTTTCAGATTTGCCTTTATAAATAGAAGCTTTGGTACAGTTTAAATAATAACTTTGAACATTTCCTTCATCAGCAAAAATCATTTTTAGTAATCATACATTTTACTCATACCTACACAGTCTAGACACAAAGTCACTGGGGTTTATTAACAGTGTGTAATGTAATAGGCAAGATGATACTGTAAATATTAATCATTTATTAAGACTATAGATCAAACTCATTTTAAAGAAATCTTAAATTCACACGAGTTAGTATTAAGTGATATCAATACAGAGTTAGAATTTGATACATTTCAAGTCCAAATTCTAAACTACACCTTCAACCTTTTTGGCACAAAATTATTGATTATTTTAAATAATTTCTAATAAATATATTTCTCTTATTAAAATTTATAAGAAAATTTGTTTTCTAAAATTATTGATCATATAATATAAATTCATTTGTTATTTTATTTAAAAGATAAGTTTTGTTTTCTTAAAAAGATAATGGATTGGGTTCTAGTAAGGTAGATCTTACAGCAACAAAATAATAAATTGAATATTACAAAATCGCCTCTAAAAGTGATTGAACGAGATTTAACAAAAAGACTTGTCCACATGTTTGCATATTTTTGAAATTAAAAGAAAAAGAAAAAACAGACTCTTTCTTTATGAAAACTTTAATTTCTTGTCAACCTTATATGCATGCTTTAATATGCGGCAATAGTCACGTAGATCCTTATAAACATTGTTACGCAGTACACTTAAAAAAATAGTCACTTAATACCACCTTACCTTCTTATGAAATTTTAAATCAGCGTGAGATCTTCAGCTCTCATACCATTCTACAGAATATTTTTTACCTAAGTTGTTGTCTTCCTCCATTATCTTACCTCACAAGCTTGGATCCTCGACTCTAATGAGAATAAAACATGGAATATATGTCTTGAAAGCATTTTTCACAAAACATGCCTTGGCTTATATTATCATAAGCATGACACGGGAGATGAGACTAGTTGGCCCACAGTTTTCCATGGGGACTACAAGTCCTTTCAAAAAAAATCAAAACATGGGACTTAAAAAATTAATATCCCATTCAATTCTGCCTCCCAAACGTTAGCATTCAAAATATTTACTTGCCGCCTTTATTAGTTTTGTGGGTTGCTGTATATCGATCATTAACTGACTTTATTAATTTAAACAATTATTTTGTGTTAGCAGGGGCTGTATTTAGAAGCTAGCTTGCGTGCATTTAGATTCATGTTGAGGCCTTCAAGTTAGTTGAGTTTATTTCAAGCTGTTAAAGGGTTATTAGGTGGAAAAACATAGGCTTAAGAGCTAGTTAATAAGGTCATTTTGCAAGCAAATATCTAGCTAGTTAATATAGGATTCCATTCTTAGCAGTCAAGTACCCTTTAGAAAGTTTGAAGTCTCCTCTGTACTCCTGTAACTCTCATTCTTTGAAACAACGTAAAATGTTCTTCTTATGACAGTTTCTTTAGTTATGTGATTGTACTTTATTTTTCTTAATTTGTTCTCGTTAAAGAAGTAATTTCGAATTAGTTTGAAGTCCAAGTCTAACACTTTAAGATACAGCAACAATAGCAGTGTAGTTAGCTAGTAGCTAGAAGGTTCTGATCGATATATAGAAGAAGAGCGTCACATGAACTCAACCATAAATGTGTAGGTTCACATTCCTATCATTATTAGAATAATATAAACAGAACTCTTATTAAATTTAATCACATTATTAAATTTATATATGCATAATTCTGCTATTTGTAATGATGTTTATTTATCTTTTCAGTTAGAAGTTATAAATATATACCGCATTGGTTCAAAAGGTAGACTGCAATGCGTTAATGGAATACATAAATTCACATGCGAGTATGGTTACCTTTGATTGATGATGCAGTAACCAAGTAACCGATCGTTGCGACTTCAAAAATACCTTTATGGCTACAGATAGATGATCATTTAACGCTACTATCGTCTACCTCTAATTGTTCAGACAAGAAAAACGTATGTCTGTATTCCATTGGAACAAGTCTTGAGAGTGATTTCGGGATTTATGTTTCATAGAAATATGAAATGCTTTTTCATATATTTAATATTTGCCGTCTTGTCCTCATAACAAAATCAAAATGCCCATGAGAAAATGGACTTTTTTTCCCCCCAAAAGCACAAAACAGCTGATCGCGTTAAGACACATGACTCTTTCTTCTTTTAATTTCTTTTTTTTTCTCCACGACATATTTGCATTAGTTGTAAGCAACTTAACCCTTTAATCTCTATACTTTTTATCCCGAGTCCAGTACAAGGCAATCCTTTTCAAAAAGTGATAATCAAGTGACTACACTTGAATGACAAAAATGCACTTAAAAATTATTATTTCAGATTTGCAATTGCTTTAGTAGCTTTCATGGATCCAAGGTAAGGAACCAAACACAGTGGGTTACATGACAAAAGCTCTATCAGTTGGCACTTTTTTCCGTATCTCTCCTCTAAGCAATTCCATTTCATGCTCAATATATTTCTAACTCCAGCAACAACAAGAACGAACAATTCCCAGAAAATCTCTCACCAACATGGCACTAAGCAACAATGTTATTGGAGCCATCAACTTCGTTGCCATGCTTCTCTCAATTCCGGTCATCGGTGCCGGAATCTGGCTTGCTACCGAGCCAGACAACTCTTGCGTAAAGCTCTTGCAATGGCCAGTCATTATTTTGGGCATATTGATTTTGGTTGTGGCTCTCGCAGGCTTTATAGGAGGGTTTTGGCGTATCCCTTGGCTCCTTATAGTCTATCTAGTGGCCATGCTTGTTCTCATAATTTTGCTGGCTTGTTTGGTTGTTTTCATATACGTGGTCACGATTAGGGGTTCAGGCCACCCTGCGCCGAGTCGGGCTTACTTGGAATATAATCTGGATGATTTTTCTGGCTTTCTACGTAGAAGAGTTCGAAGCACTTTTAAATGGGATCGGATTAAAGGCTGTCTCAGCTCGACACAAATGTGTGCTGAATTGAACCAGAGTTATCGGATGGCTCAGGATTTCTTTAATGCACATATAACCCCTTTACAGGTAAAATTCGGTTTAGCTTTATCTTATTTATTTGGCTTTAAATGTTCAGTGCCGAACACAGATGACATTCTTGCTATGTGTTTTAGAACATATTTAAAGCAGAAATGTCTTTTTAGGAATTACTCGTTAATCATTCTACGAAGAAAAAAAATTAAAGGGTTTCTGCAGAAAAACTGAACTCTTATTGTTATTAGTTTAAAGAAGAGGAAAATGCTTAATTTTTTTGAAAAAAAAAGAGGAGTAAGTGTTTTGTTATTACAGGTCCTAAAGGCAATCTCTGATCAGATTAGACCAAATGTCCTCTAAATTTTCAACTGAAAGTTGGGTTCCAAATAAGCAAAGAACAACAGACTATTAAAAAATGTTTTAGATTCTTCATCAAAACCATATTTTAATCTTCCTTTCCAAAATATTCTTTAATCTTTATCTTTATATTTATTTCTTTTTTGCATTTTTCTTTACAGTCTGGATGCTGTAAGCCTCCAACGGAGTGCGGGTTCACATTTGTAAACCCAACTTATTGGATTAGTCCCATTAACACTGCCGCAGACATGGATTGCCTGCAATGGAGCAATGACCAAATGCAGCTTTGCTATAACTGCAATTCATGCAAAGCGGGATTACTGGCCAATCTGAAGAAAGAATGGAGAAGAGCAGATATCATATTGCTTATAACTCTTGTTGCTTTAATATGGGTTTATTTGATTGGATGCTGCGCCTTTAGGAATGCCAAAACTGAAGACCTCTTTCGTAAATACAAGCAAGGTACATACACGTAATTGCTAGCTGCAAGCTTCCTTGATAACACTGCCTGTACCTGGCCGGGGATTCGTTTGATTAATGGTAATTTTTATAATTTTAATTATGACTTTGTATTAGAAGAAGATCCTTTTCTCTTGTTTAAATTTGGCTATTTTATGCATTGGGTTTGATGATTTTATAAATTTGAGTGAAGTTGACAAGAGCTGTGCGTGATTTACGGTGGGCGCCGAAAGCTGATTGCTTTTGAATATTTATGCCATGGTAGCACAGAGATTTTTAGGGTTTCGCTCCTCCTTTGTCTATTGGCAATCATAGTTTGACAAAATTTAAAAAGCCTGCATCCAAGTCAAAGAAATGGGCCATGTGCATGTGCTCGTGCACGGTACATACTCACTTAGCATTGATACTTAATGACAGTGATGGTAATTTTTTACCCTTGTTCATAGACCCTAACATAAATAAATTTAAATTAACATAAAATAATATAATTATTAAATAAATATAATATAATATATGAATTTATTTATAATTTAATAATTTTATTTATATTATTAAATAATTTAGTTATATTTATTATATTTTAAAAAATATTTAATTAATTTAGAATAATTTAATTAATATTTATGTATATATTATTATAAATATTACAAAACTATATTACATATATACAAAATATATTTTAAATAAATAATACGATTACAACTCATTTAACTATTTATTAATCAAATTGAATTAAAATTTTTAATTTTTAATACAGTTATTAAATGAATCAAATTTGAATTAACTTTTATTTAACATAATAAAATTACAACCTAACACAAAAGGGATACAATAGTCCAAATTCTCACCTCTATTTAATAACATCAAATGATGTCCATACGTGCATTGCATTAACCAAGTCTCAAATATTGGGGAAGCAAGCAAATGATGATCAACTTACCCTGCATATCATCGGGGGAGAAAAAATTCATAATTTAAATTGAACTTAAATTAAATTGACCATTTGAATTAGGTTTAAAATTTATTTAAATTGAGTTGATTATAATTCTATTATTCAAATTAATGCGTTGATCTTAATTATCTTTTTTGAATATGAATAATCTCCTCCCAATCGTATAATTATTATTTTCATAATTCAAATAACTCTACTTATATAGATATTTATAATTTAGAACATTTGAAGTCAATATAGTGCATTGAATGTTTGGATGTTAGGAGATATGAAGTAAATATTATCTTCTAAATCGAAGTTGACTTGTATGTTTGAACTGTTTGTTACAATTTGCATATTTACTACAGGTTTTTATTCAGTCATCTTGAATTTGTTTTATGTTTAATATATATTTTAATTTATTTATCTTGAATATTCTATGAATATATACATACAAATCAAAGATTTTATGTTGTTTTAAATAAAATTTTTTGTTTTATTTTTAATTTTTTTTAAGAATATATAGTGTTGATATTTATGTTACTTTACATGATTGATGAGTTGTTAATAAATTAAAATCTATTAACAATAATAATAAGGTAACAATTGCCAACATTAAAAATTTTGATCTAATTTAAAAGTACAAAATTGTAACCTAATTTAAATGAAACCAATAATTTTAATTGTTTTCGTTAGGGTTTCTTAATAATTTAGGTTAGTTTGGGATGAAATATAGGGATGTGCAATAATTTCAATTTGAAATGAAAACAAAAATAGCTGAATTGAATTATTCAATTTCAAAATCAAAATTGATTTTTTTTTACTATTATCAAAAGTTAAAAATTAATTTTTATTGGTTTAGTTTTAATTTTATAGAGTTAAGAGTCAGAACAAATTAATGAATAGACTCACAAAAATTATTTAGTCAACTGAATGTAAAACCAAATTTTAAACCAAAATTAATATCGAATTTGGTTATGGAACCAATTCCAAAACTAAAACATAAAAAAAATAAAATGGAACATAAAATAAATAATAACATTTTTTAAATAAATAGTTATGTAATTTTAAAATATAAACTATTATATTTTATATTTTATATATTATCATATTTTAATTATTTATTTGTTATCTTTTTTTTTAACTAAAAATTGGACATGTATATAGCGATAATATAATATTATAACATAAATTTGCCAATATTAAATTTATAGTAATTTTTTCTGAGATAATAATAATTTATATAGTCAAACTTTAGTATTGTTTTTAAATAGAAAAATATATAATGTATCCATATAGTGGATATGCTTTGTGGACACTTAGATACCTTACCAAAATGGATATGCAAAAGAAAAGCTTTTGTCTCAAAAAATTAATTATTACATCTTATCATAACATCGGTTTCACACTTGTGGAATAAAACAAAATCGAGCTAATAATTTTAAATTTCTTAATGTGATGTCTCATTTCAAAATTCAAATTAACCTAAATTTATTTTTATTAATAACTTGAAAAATGACACATATTAGTAAATAATTCTCAATGAAAAGTAATTATATAGTAAGATTCATAATTAATAACAATACTTCGATTGATTAGACAAAATTTACAATTGTTATTTTGCAATATATAAAACATGATTCACTTTGTACTTGAATTTTGTTAAATCATGATTAATAATATATCTAAAATTGAATTAATATACAATTATAAAATGGGAATAATATGCAAGCAAGTGAATAATTAAATATCCAAAGTAAAAATTTGATATCTTAACAAGAGTGAAAAAAATAAATCAAATTTTAACAAAATGCAAAGTTTTGTACCAAAATTAAAATTAGAACTGGTTATGGAATATAACATAAATTTAATAATATTATTATCAAAATAAATAATTTAAATTTTAGTTGATGAAAGTAAAACTTCAAAATTTTCAAAGTTTGAGAGTTTATTAAATTATGGACATGTGATCGAAAGCTAGTTTTAATCACATGTCTCGTTATCGAAACTTTGCTTTTGATCACACCACACGTGATAGAAATTTGCAAATTCAATGTAATCAAAATTCAATTTCGATCACTGTTTCTCAAATAATATCTTTCATAATTTTTGGCCCAAATCAACCATCAAACACAATAAAAATACAAAAAAATAATAATAAATTGTAAAGAAATTCACTAAGCCCATGCATAAATTTATCAAAAATTACCTAAAACTGTAAATATTTTAGAGAAAATATTTGGTTACATTTGAGAAGTTTGTTGGATTTGATTTAATTTAAGAGGAAACAAATTGCAAAAAAAAAGTATGTATTTCTACAGCAGTACAGATTAAATTTAATAAGGTTATATAATTTTGTTGAGTTGAGGTATTTTGGTCCAAAAATTAAATATTTAGTTTGTTTGGTAAAACAATTATGAAAGTGAATAGTTCAATAAATTTATTTATGAACATGGTTAGTTTGAAAAATATTATTTGTAAAAAGTATAAAAATTATGATGCAAGACACCTGCTACCCCATTTTGTCCAAAACCAAAATGTAATCTCAATTCTCAGTTACTTTACACCACAGCTACTTTATTCTTCCCCCTCTTCTAACCATAACACCCAATCCAAAAAACCTCATTTCTCAAGGTGTGAATTGAAAAACCTCAAACCTCAGTCGCAGCTCGAGTTCTTCCTTCATCGTTCATTGTAAATTATCACAGCTCAAGCTTGACTAATTGATTGAAGGAAATTCATCGCACAGCAACTTGGATCAGTCACTTTTTCACTTCTTTCCCCTATTTTTTGATTTGGGTAAAAAAATATTATTATGCTTTTTATGTTTTTGCAGCTAAGTACTTCGTCATATGATGGTTTGATGTTTTAATCTGGATTTTCTCATTCTTAAATGGAGATCTTAGCTCTTGCTTTAGTCTGTAATGGTTTATTTTCAAATAATTTGTTTTGTATATTTTTGAATTCTTGATACTAGGCTTGAAATGATTAGAAACCAACTTGGAATGACCACATAATTTCAGAAGCCAGTAGATTATTTGATGTTGTGTAGAGACAAAAATAAATAAATATTGTTGGCTTTAGGACTAAACAAATTCATGTTTTGATTATAATAAAATAAGCAAATGAAAAAAAGAAGTATTAAAAGCTCAATTTAAACAATCAAATCACCAGCTTAGGATAATAATATTAAAATCTATTACAATGCTTGTGCGTGTAACCATTCTAGCTGTGTAAAGCTTATTTATTTTATACGAAAAAAAATTACTTTTGAAACATAGAATATGGACTTAATCATAAAGTTTAAAATTGCATAGGATAAATTTTCAAGATTTAAGGGACGAAAACCCAATATTTTGAAAATTATGCAAAACAAAACCTTTTGACTGACGAATCGGCCTCCTCATTCCTTCAATCAGCTAGCAACCGACCCACTAGTTGGTTGGGTTCTTTTTGGGCCTTCGATTTTTTTAAAATTATTTGACTATGTACTTGAACTAATCCTCGTTTGCAATTAAAAATTAAAATTTTATGTTTCCAATGACTAATTTTTGAACTCTAACTATAAATAAAAGTCTTACACAAATTAATAATTGATTTTGAGCATTGCTCTCAATCTGAAGTGCTTACTAACATCCATCTTTCAACTTTAAAATTAATTTTGAGCTTATAAATTGCAACAAAATATATTATATTCTTATTTTTTTTATTTATAATATTCTTTCTTATTGAAGATTTATTTGAGATGTAATATTATTTTTAAACTTATTAAATGTTGTAAAAGAGTGAAAGAAGTACACTTGTCACTTGAATATTGTGATATTAAATTATTTGAAAAAAAAATTATTTATATCATTTGAATAGATACCAAAATTTTTCTTTATTTTAAATTGTATCCCGACATTTCAAGATTTGTTATTTATTTGGGTATAATGAGGTTAAGTGATTAGGAGTGAATCACTTGTAAAGTTTGAACAAATACTAAAAATCTCTTTTCTTGTAAATTAAGTCTTAGGATTTTAGAATTTATTGATAATCAAATTTTCACGTAGAGTTTGAAGGAGTGGACGTAGACAAAATTATGCCGGAACACTATAAATTAGGTGTTTAATATATTTTTCTCACTCTCATTCGTGCGTTCACATTATCTACGCATAAAAATGTTGAGAAGAAAGTGAAAGTGATAATGATGACATTGCTCAAATGTTAAAGACATTAAAGAGCTACCTAAGAAAGAAAAGAAACTTTGGAAGAAGGAATTTCAGAAAAATTCATGGGAGACAATAACAGAGGTGATAGAAACAAGAACCAAGTCACATACTATGAATGCAAGAAATCGGGACATGTTAAGATGATTACCTACTTCTTAGAAATAAGAAGTTTACGAAGAAGGTAATGATGGTAATTTAAAATGACGAGAAAGAAAGTTCATCAGATGATGAAATCACCAATATATGTTTCAATTACAACAACCATTAACTACTTTAACATAAATTAACTACTCTTTATTTGCCAACTAAGCTGCTTTAACTAACTAGTATCCCACTCAGCTTATTAAAATAGCTTTCTTCTTCTTTAAACTGGACCAAATTTGAAAATTTGACTTTAAATTTTAATCACATTAACAACAATCATTGTTAATCAATCCTAGGTACAAGGAATAAATCTTTAGGATGCTCCTTATTTATATCTGTGAAATCAATGCATACTCATCATTTTCTATTATTCTTATTGCCAATCACCACCTTAGAGAGTTAATTTGGATAATAAAATTCTTAGAAGAAGCTAACTTTAAACAATCTGTCTACTACTTCTTTCACATCAACTAATTCACTTTTCTAAATTTTTCAACCTGTTTGATGCTCACCCGCTACCATATAGTGATGTATCATCATTATCAGGCCTTCTTTCAACAATAACCAGATGCATCATTTGCATGATTTGTGGTAGTATCATCATTTTGATTGTTGAATTTTTTGCAAATACACAGTGAACGAAATGCAAGCAGAATGGTTATTTCTTTTTCAAGAGCTATGTTTGTACTTGTTTTTCATGCTCTAGGTGTCATTACATAATTTATTTTTCTACGGGAACAAATCTAATAATGTAGAGTCTTCAAATTTTCCTGCCCATCAATGTCCTTGATTCATCATGAATATTTTATATTCATTTTTATTGCCTCATATTTTACTTTATTTATTAGTCAAAAATACTAAAACAATAAATAATTATTCTTCAAATAAATAAATTTGGAATAACTTAACAATAGCGAATTAGAAATTTGATTAAGTATTTCTTACTTAATTAATAATCATAAAAGTAATTATGTACTTAGTTGAACTAGATTGTAATGGATTAGAATGAATAAAATTTAATGCAATAAGTGTTGGGTTGGAGTCTCTCTCTCTCTCTCTCTCTATATATATATATAATTATATTATTAAATCAATTTCTCAAAAGAATTCAAAAATACAATTTGTCATTGCCACTATTTAAAGGTCTCCAGTGCCATTTCAAGTTAATGATCATACATTCGTGTTCATTTTTAACTAATCTATGCAATGTTATGATCATAATTACTATTTAATTGATAATTTATTGTAAATTTAAAATTTAAATTTTAGTTGATGAAAATAAAAGTTCAAATCTACAGCAAAGAGCAATGAAGAGTCACTTAAATGAAAATGACGATTACATGATCAATCAATTAAAATGTAATTTAAAAATATGCTCATTGCCCCAAAATGCAAACGAAGGCAGGAAAACAATTCGTAATGTAGTCAATTGTGTTTTTGAAATTTAATATAATTTATTATATTTTTTATAAATAAATAATAATATAAATTATTTGAATATGTATCATTACATGTGAGCAAATCAAATGAAATCGATCCAAACTGATAGTTTAAATCAACTTGAGAATGTATAAGATTAGTTTCAATTTAATAAAAACAAATTGATAGGACTTGGTCCAAATTAACCAAAACAAACCAAACCAATAGATTTTGAAACAAAAATAATTTTACATTTGAAATGTTTTATATAGAAATAATAATTTTAATATAGAAAGTAATGAAATTTGATATTACACTAAATTTTTAGTTTTTGGTGCTCTAATAAAATTAATTTTTTTAAATAATAATATAATTCACATATATATTTCACACTTGTTTGATGATAAGAAAAAAAATAATTAGTATAATTTTGTAGATTTTTTAATGGGTGATAATAAAAAAAATTATAATTTTATAAAAATAAATTAGATGATTTATTTTAGTTACAAACAAAATGTAATATAAAATAATAAAAAAGATAATAAAATATTTATTATGAATATTATTAAATTGTATTTATTATATATTTTTTCAATCGAATTGGATTACCGATTTTGAATTGATTTGAATCATTGACCTGGACCAATCCAAACCAAAACTGACTGTCCGTCTCTTCAAGTTGTCATCCATATGACGGCAACTTATTTCTGGTAGTGTGTGTGAGGAAGGCTACGGATGCATTTAGAATCAAACCGAAAGTGAAAGACTTCCATTTGTTCCGGACAAAGCAAGGAAGCAAGATCATCCCCAGACATTTATTGGGTTTGACTTAACGTCCACGATATCTCACATGCTCACATCGATCACATTTTACTTCACATAAAATTCAATAAAGTGTAGTATTCCATAATTTTAGTCTCAAAAATGATGAAGGCATGGAATATAAACTTTATAATGAGGTGGGCAAAATGGTAAAAAAACACACACACCAAAAAGATGGGAAAAATAAATAAATAACAGCTAAAGTTGATCAATTGGGCCCTCTTATTTTGGGAAGCCCACATTAATAGATTAGTATGGGTGAATTTAAAAATTGCCCATTCCCACAACATCTATAGAAGGATAAAATTAGAACAAAGAAAAAGGCTTAGCGAATAAATGGGGTACATTTAGCACCACTAGTTTAACGAGGACATGAACCGTACTAAAATATTTATCATAAATAATAATTTATGCTGCTATAAAAAATTAAAAAGAAATTTTGTTCGAGTCTGGGTGGGAGAAGTTGAGTTTTATGTGATAAAATAACCGAGTGAGGTTGATTTGGCAATTGACAGACAGAAGTCGCAAAAACATCCAAATAATGAACAATTTGGACGGTTGTTTCAATAGGAATCAAAAATAGTGTATTTAGAGAGAGGGCCCCTCCAAGCTTGCATTCCATGAACTAATTGTTTTCTTGCGTATTTGAACAAAACAGTGCGACCCCGCCTCAATTCGGCGTGTACGAGAGGTCGTGCTTTTCTAACTTATTTCATTTTTTAATATTATTCCAAGAAAACCTCTATATCATTGGCGACGAAGCCAAGTCTTGTCCATTTTCGTGAATCTATTCTCTTGCTTTCTCATTGGAATGGACTCTCGTAGCTATTTTCTTGACTAGTGAAAAACATTACTCAAATTCGGTTGTGAAAATATAGGTATTATTGCTTTGTACGTAAAGATGGGATATCTAATTTCTTGCCTCCGTGGGTAAGATTGTTACTTGTTTAGTTTGTTAATGCAGGCTTATCTTTATCAGCTTTAACTTGAGCCAAATTCGTTTGTTCTAGATCGCGTCGATTTTGGAACCTCGATGGTAAAGCAATGTAATGAATGTACGTTCTGGTACGTGACCATAATCAATCTACGCTCTGACATTTCTGTCATGTTTGTCATTTAAATTTTAAAAAAAATCTTATTTTGATAATAAAAAATAAAGTATATCGTGAATGATAATTGTCGATGTATATAATTTATTAAATAAATACTATCAAATAAAAAATTAAATTATTTTTAAATATTATAAAAAAATTTAAAATAAAATTATTATCATTATGTTACCATCTTAAATATATTTATTTAATATAAATATAATAATAAATATACATTTAATGTTAATTAGTTTAAATATGAGTATAATAAAAACGAAAAATAATTAAAATGTAAAAAATAAAACTGATATGTTTAGAAATATAAGTACATTTTTAGGCCAGTAATTATTTTTTATTTGAAAAATTTCTTTTATTTTTTATTTTTAATAATCAGTGGAAAATATTTTTAAAAAATAATATTAAATTCACTGTTCATAATTATTGATGGGGTCCAGTTTATAACTGAGGGTACTAATTGACTACAGAACTTGTAATAATATTGTAAGATCCACAATTTTATTGAGCAAGTCGGGCAGATTTCCTTAACTACTTGGAAAGATTTTGATTTCTTGGATAATATTAGAAACCTTGGTATCATGATAATAATTTTTTTTCAAAAAAAGATTGGATCTTGGGAATATTTTACACCAAACTGTAATGGAGTATGTGCTTAATGCCACATTGGAAAACAATAATGAAGTAGAAACTGTGACCACTCAAATCTTAATTGAAACTCTGGAACTTTTCGATTATTATTAGTTTGAATGGTAAATTAGGTATCGTTGGTGACCAGACAAGAATATTGTACAACCGATGTTGACCATTAATGTAGGATTACTGTGCCATGGGACCAGTGACTACTAAAATGAAAAATACAGAGAGAGACAGAGAGAGAGAGACAGAGAGAGAGAGAGAGAGAGACGATTATCCACGCGGCGTTGACATAATATTTAGAGAGACAGAGGCAGCTATGCTTCCTAATTTATTTGACGAGTACCGTTCTACAGCGCAAAAAATCCATCTCGGGTTCTATAATAATACTTTATGGTGCGTGTAATATTGTATTACTCAACTTTCATCATCCTAAATAATGATGTGACTCTAATTAATTAAATAATAAATAAATTAAACTAATTATTTTAAAAATTATAAAATTTATTTATTTAATTAATAAATATTACGTAATTATTTAAAATAATATATATTTAAATATTTAAGTTTTATTTCTTTAAATAAATAAATAAAAAATTTTTATTTTAATTTTTAATTTCTTTCTTTTTTTTCTTTTTATCATTAATTTTATTTTATGACTAAAAATTAATGAAACATACAATTATGTATTATATAATTTTTTTAAAAAAATAATTTTTTTAATATAATTTTTAAAATTTTTTTTGTATGTTTTTATTATATATTTTATTTATAATTGTACTTTAAAAATTGAAGTAAAAAAGAAAAAAAAATAAAAATTACAATAAAAAATGAAAATAATAGTAAGGGATGTAATATAATAACAACATTTTATTTGTAATAGAATATCCTTTATTTGTTTTACATTTATATATATAAATGATGGAAATCGACGATTTGATAAGATATGAGCCGGTGTAACGAATGACATCATGGCTTAGGCCATTTGATGAAAGTGGGATCCACCTAATTGGCTATCAGGAAAATCAATCATAAATAATGGAGAAATAATAATAATAATAATAATAAAAGTATGAGATGACGATGATATGCGGTACCGGCCCTGTTAGCTAGCTTTTAAACAACTTTATTTATTTTAGGGAAAAGAAAAGTAGGCGGGGAGCGATGGGCATTGCATCATCATCAAAACATGGCAAAATTTATTATTATTATTTAAAAATAAAAAAGGCTATATCAATAATGCACAAATTGGTATATCTAGCTAGCAAAGTGAGATCCTCATCCTTCCCACTTACTTTTTAATTATGTGCTACTCCTACTTGGTTTCCACCACCTCCAAGATTTTCTTAACCCATCAATTTGTAATTACAAATTGTGCTCTTTATGCCCGATTTAAAAAATAAAATAAAATTGTAGTCCATTCAAGTTCTTTTTTTATACAATTTTTTGTTCTCTCACTTTAAGAATATATAGTGCTCTAAGGTTAAGCTTTCAATTGTAAAAAAAGACTTATAAGGATACATTGAATGTTTTATGTATTGTATTTAAAATCACTTTGACCTAACTGCACTAAAATTTGTATACTAGTAAGTTTTTATACATGGAGACTTCACTACATTCTTTGGATTATTTACTTGTTGATCATAATATTTAACAAATAAAAAAAATTATTGTTATTGTTTTTTCATAGACAAGTTTTAAGAGTACATTGCTTAGCGACGAAGAATCTTACAAGCAAAAAATAATTGTGTTTTCATTCAAAATAAAAATTTATTATTAAATCTCTATTTATAAAGAATAACTAAATATTAAAATTTATCTATAGTTAAAATTTACATAATCGAGTAATTTTTTTTTATAAATTATTTGACGGACTCTATGACAAGCTATCATTTTGATTGATATCTTAATTCTTATAAGTTAGTCGATCAAAGTGTGGAGAATGATTTTTATTTGATTGCGATCAAGGAATGAATTAAAGTTTTAAAATAAAGTAAATGTATTTTTTTGACAATTTAAAATTTTAAAAAAAATTATGTTAAAAGAGTTAAAATTTTGAAAATTTTCTAATAGAGATAAAACAATATTTAATTATCTACAAGTTCTTCTCTGATTTTAACCCAACAGTACATGTACATACGTTAATTTTTTGGGGATGTAACATCGGTTAATATGGATATATAATCCATGACAAGATGCACCAAGTTAAAAATATAATGTTGAAGATAAGCATGAGCAACTTAAATTATTTTATTTGGACACAAGTATTTGAGGTGGGTGGAGGGGCAAGTGGGTTCCAAGCATCGACAAAGCAGATACCTACTTGCACCCTTTTTATGACGTGTATGCCATTGGTAGATAGCTACCTAGTGAAACCAAACCATACTGTACTGTATGCTTAATATGTACAAAGAAGGTCAGTTACGCTACAAATCAAAGAAAGACATAGGGCACGTGTTTTTACGCGATGCAGGCAGACATGCAATTTTCCATGTGAAATATTTTGGCGATGATCATATTACAAGGATGTATGCATACATATGGCCACAACCCCCACAAGATTCCATCATAAAATTGTGGTAGTGATGGATGTGTGTACTTCTACGAACAACTGGACAATAGAAATCTGCCTAATCTCCAAAATTTTTAATTTTAATTTTAATTTTTTGGCTAAAAACACAGTATCTTTCATTGCGGGGAGGAAGAAAAGCTGTCCAAACAAAAGAGTGATAGTATGGTGCATGAATCAATCTCAAATGGAAGATACATAAACTCGTCCCTGATTTTTCTTTTGTAATTTGTCGCTACAATTTGACGTTGATTCATGAATCTTATTAATTAAAAAAATTATATATAAATAAAAAAATAATATTAAATATTTTATAATTCATATTTTTTTTAAAAAAATTTTATATCACATAAAATCTGTTATATAAAAAAAAATTTATAAATTATAAAAATTTATCACTTAAATGAACTTATCATAATATTTAATATGTAACTATTAAGATAAACTTTAAAATACTTAGTATTACTCAAAATACAATTATTATTTAAATTATAAATTTTGATTAAATTTCATATGACTTTATTATATAATATATTTATTTATTAAAATTTAAAAATATAAAGCAAAAAAATTGACATATAAATTTTAAATTAGATAACATAAAAAAATTAAAATATGATATAAATAATTAAAAAATAAATAAATTAATATAAAAATTAAATGCATCTCATATTATCAAATGTATTACAGTCATGCCCAAGTTTCATTCAACGATCTTGATCCATTTATGTATCTCTAATCGTCACCGTTGATGTTTAAATTGCAGAGGAATACTCCATCGAGTGTGTTCGCAACACGTGTAAGCAAATTTTGAGCTGCGCTGGACTGTTCACGTACCACATGCGTGTTAGCGGGCACTTTCAGAGACACGTGGCAGTAAATGTAAACCACAATGAACGAGATAAAACAAATGAGATTGAGATAAGGGACAGAGACCGGCGTTGACGTGTCTTTTGGTCGTGTTATTCATGAACAGAAAGTCTTAATCGTGTAAAAATCAAACTGCGCGATTTCCACGTGTCAGTACCTCGTTTAAAACATTTGCTACGTTGTTTCTGCGTCATCTTATCATACGGTTTTCTTTCGAGTGCAGACGTTAAAAAAAATTTAGAAAGAAACTTTGAGAACATCAACATGTAAAAAGATGAGCGGAGAACACGTGGAATTATCAATATTGGCCCCGGAAAACTTGTGAAACATTTTTTACATGAGAAAAGTTGGTCAAAGTTAGATTAAAAAAGAAATGGACGGTAAAAGCGAACAAATGAAAAGGGGGGAAAATGAATTGGATGTGTAATGTGCTTTTGTATTCTAGTCAACATAATACTTGTGAATTTAATGAAACTTGTAAAAAGGTTTTTGGACGAAGTTAACTCGGTAAACTATTGATGCCGCATTATTGACGTTTCCAAATCTATGTAATTCAAGTTAGAAGTTTGGAACACGTTTATGACATGGTTGGAAGTGACTTTTGCCTAAAAACAAAAAAATGGGAAGGCAAAATTCTTCAATGCATTTGGGATTGATTGATTTGCTTTTGCTTGAGATAGTTAAATGGGGGCATCTAATTCTGAACAACCGACCCATCGGAAGCATTCAATTTTGGACCCACATATTCCAGTTTCCAGAACCTCTTTCACCTCAGTCCCCAATTTTACCCCTCGATCAACGGCGTTGATCATTGCAAAAGACAACATCCCAGCACGCAGCCCCATCTACACGATGCACACGAGTGGGTCCACTTAAAAAGCAAGGAGAACCCACTTGAACTAACAAACCAAACCGCCTTTCTGACATATTGAAGTGGTTGCCGCTAAGGGCGGCGGCTGACCAACTTTTATGATTCGAAGAACCAAGACATTTTTCATTTTTTCTTTTTATATTTCCTCCCAAATCCAATGCACACTCGACACGTACAAACTAACACCCCCCAAACCCCAAAGTCTTGTTTCAGGTCACACGTGACATACCCAATTTTGCCCCGCTAAACTTGAGACTTACCTTCAAATTCTTTCTATTAATGGAAGGAGGCAAACACCGCAAATGATAACGAAGATACATAACTTTTATTTTTGTTCCCACTTACAGACCTAATCATCCTTCAAGGAGTACATTGTCATTTCAACACTACCCATTTATCTCTAAGAAGCACAAAACCTTCTATTTACATCTTCAATAACAACTATTTCCAAAACTCAGGTATAAAACACCCAATATTATATCTATATATTAAAACTTTAACCTTATTACCATCAGGTCCTTAACTTTTTTGTCTTATTTGCCCCCTTCTTCTCCAAACTTCTATTTGCTGCCGCAGCTTCTATATACAAACTACTGAACAGAGCTGTAGGCGGGTACATTGTTAAAACTACTGATTCTTATAAGCTGGGCCTGAAAGGATGATAATCTAATATATGTACTAGCAATACTAGTGTTCTGTCATTGAGACCCCAATATACTAGTATTCTGTCATTAATCCACCCATTGGTGCTCGGTGAGGAATTCCCTTTCTTCGCTTGCTCATTCGGTAATTAACGGCAGTTGGAGGTGGTGTTGAGGGAGAGAAGCTTTGCACTTTGTCGTTGTTGTCTCCATAGTTGATCTTGAGCTTGCCATGGCTGCTGCTGCTGTATGAGTCCTCAGAGTCTGACCTCATTAACTGTTGGTTCTTCCTCTTCTTTTGGAAATTCTTTGATGTTCCAACAATCTGTATGTACAATAATTTCTAAAGAATAATTAGAACTGAGAGGTTTGGAAAATTTATGAGAATATCCCAACACAATTCATAGCTGGTAATTGGTAAATTGATGAAAGGGGGGCTATCCAGGATTTTTACATTTCATCAAAATGTGGTTCATAATTAACCAAAGGAAAGAAAATTCATATTTAATCAAAGTAAATGTAGAAATTAGGAGTACCATCCGTTAACGCTATAAACCTTAAAAAGTCCAGTTCAAATTAATGCTTCACGTTAGCACAAAAGTCAACACACTCCAACCAAACAACAAGTTTATTCAATATTGTTAGGTTGAATTTTTTTGTTTGCTTGAGAATTACGACAACGGAGGGGGGGTGGCGAGGCACCCTGCCCCATACTTTTGCCTTTCCTATATTTTCTTGTAACAAACAACACAAACTAAGAAAAACTGGGGTTTGGTGAAATAGTAATTACCTTGCAGCCAAGTGAGCAGAAGCGGAAGGAATCCAGGAGGCTGCGGTCGCAAACCTCACAAGTGTTGGTGACCCCTTTCCCAGGCCTAGGCTGAGGCCTCTCATTCAAGAACACAACTCTAGCGCTGTTTATAACATAAGTTTGAACTCCAGATATGTCCAGCACTTTCTGAATTTCGGCTACCCGGATCACATCATGGTATGAGGACCTTCTTATCTGTTCATAATCAATCACCAAATGAAAAACCCACTTAGAAAATGATGATTATTAGCCGTTATATAGACTATCTGTCAATTATTAATGACAAAACAGGATAAAAGGGGCAATCCAACAACAGACTTGATGGCAATTTTAGCTGTTAAATTAATGCCATATAAGGCTAGTTAATGTGTGAAATTTTAATGTTTACACGAGTCAAGATGACCCTTGAACTAATAAACAGAACCAACTCCATTTGGGAGATGGGAAAATGCAAAAAACACAAGAGAAAGGCCATGGAAAGTGATGACTTTTAGCAGTTACAGAAGAAAACAAGGAAATAAAAGTGAAATAGATGAGTGTAGGAGCCAAAAGTGAAAGCTTAGTTTACAAGAAGAACAGAGGATTGCCGTTTCTGATGGCTACTAAGAAAATGCAGGAAAAATGAAATAAAGCATCAATTGTACAAATCAAAATATTCACTACAAAGAACTGCAGAGGTTCATTTTCTAACAATACTATAAAAACAAATTGTAGAAAACAGATTTATTATAATATGCAGCTCATTGAAACTCAGAAAAACAAAAACAAAAGGGAAAACAAAACTTGATTAAGAAGGTACATAAATCCAGAAATCAAAAACCAAAATGCCAAAAAGGGATAAAAACCAGTGGATTCCCAAGATTCCACACAAAGAAAAGACTAACAGATTTCAAATTAATGCCTGAACAAAGAAGAAAAGCAAAAATTAACAAAGCCCAGGAGCCAAATCAGAAAAGATAGGAATCATTGAATTCATTGACAATAATCGAACCTGAATAGCGCGATGGTCCTTGTGGTAGGCTAAGCAGATAGAACAGAAAGCACCATTCATGCAATCCAAACAGTACATATTACATTCACTCTTGTGAGAATCAGCATGTAACTTGCACTGAACAAAGAAGGTCTCTCGCAGCAATGGCTTCAGCCATGGTGGCCACCTGTTGTCGTCCTCGTCCGGACCCTGTAATAAAAATAAAAAACACATGGCCATTGTTATAAGATCCGAACAACGTACTATAAACAAAACCCAGATAAAAAAAATGTGAAAATGCGTTCCATACCATGATTCTACGATTCTTAGGCTTGATTTCACGGACGGTGGATTCTTGGTTTTCGATCGCCAGCTTGAACAATCAAAAAGAACACAGAGTACTCGGCTTTTCGACGTTTACTTGTGTATAAAGAGAGTTTTGTCTCAGAACCAGAGTCTTAGAGAGAGAGAGAGAAATGGCGAATTGAAAGAACTAGAAGAATGGAAGAAGAGAGAGGATTTATAGCAGAGTTAGTAGACAAGTAGAGGCGGCTGAGAGAAATGAATGGTGGTTTGAATTGTATTGCAAAGAATACGAACATGAAAGAGAAAAAGAAAAAAGGGGAGGGCATACAAAGAAATAGAGGGGGGGGTGGGGGGGGGTGTTCATTCTTATCTTCACAAAGTCTCCGCATCCGAACCTAACTCCAAACCTAATAGCTTTGTGTGGAAGGAATCCACCATCATCTTTACTTTTATTTTTCCTTCCATTTTGACTAAAGCTTTCGTCCTATCAATATTATTTTTAATTTTTAATACATTATTATTTGTTGTCACTCGTTATTGGAGATTAATTTTTTTAATAAAATTATTAATTTTAAAGATTAAATTTTATTTATTTATTAAAATTAAATTTTTATTTTTATAATTTATTAAATAAATTACACACTTTATCTCAAACATCCTTTCTCAATCAATGTTTACTCTTTTTAATTATGATTGTATATTTTTAATTTTTTTTGTGTATTATTATATTTTAATAGATAAAAAATTAATACAAAATATTTATTTTATAAAATATTAATAAATTACATATCTTTCTATATATATATATGATAAAAACATAAAAGAGACGGGAAATTAAACGAAAATTCCATGTGTATATTAAAATGAGAGACACGTGATGTTGTCATTTATAGTTTGCATGTCATGCTTGTTTTTGTTTTTATTTCACCAATGTTGAAATGCATGCTCCTTCTCTAAATCCAAATCCTTGTGCCTCCTCCATGCTTCCATTCTTTTTTATTGTTTTCTTATAATTATTTTTATTTAGTTTTGTATCAAAATATAATTTAATTATTTTAAGCAAGCTTTTGAATAATAATATCTAGCTTGATGTAATTGACCGAGTAAGCCAGTCGCTTTGTTATTTTCCCTTTCACAACACTTAAATGTTACAATTATTGGACCCAATAAATATGTGAATAATTGGTCAAAATTGTAGCATATTTTCCTAGACAGGCTTTAAATTTAGGTACAACAACTAATCAGCAATAGGACAAAACTAATTTGTGCGGCATAATTCACTTATAAACTTAGTTGTAAAACACAGACCAGGGTGGAGACATGTTTTTATCAAGTTTGGCCATAATTGCCTTATTTGTTTGGCTATGATCTGCATTTTTACATGTAAAATTCAAATCACAGCTTTCTTTTTTTTCTTTTTTAAAACATTATGAGCACGTGTAAATCATGCTTGAGATGAGGTTTTAATGGAAGCATCTACCGAGGAGGTAGTGAGATGACATTTTCCATTTCATCATCATTGTCTTTGGAACTAAAAACTAAATTTAAGTTGATTGATTAATGATTCGACGAAAGACCAAATTTCTGTAATTTTTACAAATATATGATTTTTGTTATTATTACATACAGTATCTTTTAAAAACAACCGAAATAAACTTATTTGTCTCCATTCATGGACATTCAGATAAACATTTGAATTAATTACAGAGAGAATGGTGTTTTGTGTCTTATTATCATGTATAATCAACGAGGTGATTATGCATTCCGCTCATTAATTTTTTAAAATTACATGATAAAGACGAAGGATTAGGTTAACCGGTTTAAGTCTATTACGGGGTTGGCATTATGTTATTTCAAAGAATAATTTATTTTTAATAGGATTAATAGGGCACTTTTATATTACATTTAAAAAATTAAAATTAAAATAATGGACATTGGTTCGAAACGGCAACCAATGCTTTAGAGGTGACCCGTGGAGGCAAAATGAGTGGACCCATTGAACAAGGAGTTTTTATTTTTAAATATTGTTATTAAAAAAAATATATACATATTAAAAATATATAATTTTTTAACAAATTTAATTTAATAAATTTTATTAAAATTAATTTTTTCACAATTAAAATAAAATATAAAATTATAATAATACAATATAAATTTTATCATATTAATTTTTATAAAATTTGTATAAATAAAATCATTCAACTATTATATGTTTTGTATATTTAATGTAAACAATTGCATTAAAGTATTTTATTAATTTAAAATTATGTACGAAACAAAAATAGATTATGAATGAATATGTAAAATAAATAACAATGTATAAAATATAATGTGATTTATTATAAATTCAAATTTTAATTTATAATTCAATTGAAATTAAATAAAACAATAAATTATTAGTTGATTACATTTGAACACATGAGTGGATTTTTTTAACTAAACAATAGACGTTCTCATATTCATTTATAAAATCAATGACTCCAAAATTTCAAAGCTAACATTGAATAGCATAATGTGTTGACATTGTTGGTTCTTGCAGTCAATATGGCAATTCTATTCCCCCTCTACAATAAAACCACATACGCAGGGAACAGACCTACAAGTGGAGCACATAAAAAAAAACTTAAAAGTTTGTTTTTATTGTAAATGTATTCACGAATTCAATCAAATTGAGCTTACATTGAACTCATCCACCAAATGGGTATTGAGATTAGACTCATATATTAAAGGATATAAACAAATGTTTTGTCAACACATATCGAAGACAAGCTCAGGTCATAATTAACCCCTCATTAGTTGGGAAAGATTAGTGAGTAAGAAATTGTAATTTTTCTTCGAACATAATATTTTTTTCAAAATGCAAATAAAATAAGTGACAATAATAATTTAATACCAGGCTTGAATTTGTCCAAGGGATGGTTTTGGCTTTGGCTTTGGCTGCGGGCAAAGAGTCAAAAAGTAAAGCTTTCAAACCGCAGTCACGGCGCACCACGCATGATGACCCCAAGAAATTGCTGCGAAATAATACATAAAATAAAAGAAAATAAAAAAAGGGGTTTTGCCAAGCGGATTTCACACCCATGCGTGATGTGGTTGTTGACTCGCTAAAACGCTAGAGCGTTTTGGACGTGTGGGACATGATTCTGGTCCTCGCGAGGCTATCTATTGTTGCAGTTGGTAGCCGGTGAAGTAGCCTCGGGATTGCGCCTAGGTCTAGGTGTGATTCGAGAAGTAGAAGAGCACTGCTATCGTGGCCGGCCAAGTGGAATGGTGTGATTCTAGTAGCCCAATGAGTTTCTGAAACGTCATGTGTACACCAAGTTTGACCAATGCATCATAGAAGTTTCTGTCATCAAATGGGTGCGTTTTACTGTGAGAGATTTGCCTTACTATTTGTAAAAGTTAATACTTACTAAAACAGGCGCCAACCTTCTTTTCTGAATAAACCATGTACATGTCGATGCCACTTGGGCCGCCCTTAAATTTTCATCAGCCGAGAGCAATTTTTGAGCGCGGATAATTTTTCATAATTACGTGGACAACTCCCTTCCTTCCTACTTACTCGAATGTTATAAAGTATCAAACCATCTCTTGTTGCTAAAATAATTTGCATTATAAGAACATGTTACCATTTTTTTCTTAAAAAAAAGGGGGGGGAAAAGGTAATGATTATGATTGAGAAGTTAGTAATAAAATTGTGATAAGAATGTATGAATGAATGGAATAAAGTGGATCTCTTATTATGATAAGAAGTGGAATGGCATGACTTCTTTTATTTATTGCCGCGAGAGTTGTAATTAAGCAAAAGCAAGTTGTTCACTCATCTTCTTGTCTTGGGCTCTTCACACTCTTCAATTCTTTTCTTTTACTTGTTAAAACTACTATTGCTTCTTCAAATAATGACTTCCCACGTCCTTTCCTTGGATCTACTGTTTGGTAAATACTGTACACGACCCTTCTTTTTTAAATATATATATATATATATATATATATTTGGATTTTTCTGCAATACCAAACTACTCAAATTATACAACGGCCTACTTTTTCTTAAATTCTTAAAATTTTAATTTTTTTTAATATCGTTCTCAAGCCCAGGAAAGAGTAGCTCTGTCTCAAAATCATCAGCTTGAACTTTCGTTGAAAGATATAGCTGTAGAGAACACTAAAATCTACGGACCTTTCTCCTCGTTAATGGAGTTCTTCTTCCCTTTTTTATGTAGTGACGAGGCAGAGCATCCCAAATCCCAAGTACTGGATAAGTTATTATACAAGGATTAAATTTCATGCATTAATCCCACTTGGTGCTTCCATGCAGTGTGCAAACTACTTGGACCAAAAACAAGCTATGATTTATGAACATTCTTCACTTTGGGAGAATTCATAAATAATATGGGTCATTATGAGAACAATACTTTATATGCATGCCGAGGAAACATGATTCAAGTCTAATTAATTATATTTAAACTAGCGACTTTCTATCTTCCCACACAAATCATAATTATTCTTTTTGATTAGTCAAAATCCTTTCTTAAATGCGTCAGTTCTGAATAATATTGCTAAATTAATTCTTTTTAGTTAAGTTTTTGTAAAGTGGGTATTAATATTTTTATGAATAATTAAAAATTCAAGTAAAAAGAATTTAATTAAGAAATTTGTAATTTGTTAAAAGTAGTCAAAATTCTTTCTCCATTCGTTATTATAGACATTAGTATTGGTTACTTCTGCCTTAAATTCATTTAAAATGAAATCGTCGATAACATATAAAAGCTACAAGCATGCATTTATTGGTTTGATTCACGATCGACATGGACTTTGAAGTTGTTAAAAGGATTCAAAAATCAATTATTATTGTATACATATATTCATAAATAGATATATGTATATGTATACATAAAATTAAAAATGTGACTTGGTAGTGTTTGGATTATGTATTACTAACATCAAAATCATCAGAATTAATCATATCTTTACCAAAGTTGTCCCTAATTTTAAAGTAACATGCGAGTTGAAAAAATTATTCGGAGTGGCAGCCTGTGGTTATGCTCTGGGAAGTAGTTTATATAATAAGAAAGCTTCGTTGTAAAGGCCACGAAAGCAAGCGGAAGCTATCCACACAAACTCATATATACATATATATTATATCTAGACGAAATAAATAGAGAAGAAGGTGGTCTTAATATGTATATGTTGGTGAAAGAAACCAGTCATCTTCACTAAAAGAGCTACAAACTCTTTTATCATTGCATAATGTATTATTATGATGACTAATAATAGAAAAGAGTGGCCGTTGTTTTTTTCACTTCTCTTCTGGTTCTAGTCACTTGGCCATTCTGCTCTAAAGATGGTAGAGTTTCTCATCTTTTAGCTGTTATTATTAACTAGGTCTCTGAATTCTTAGTAGAACGTGCATGATGATGATGACGACTATGTAAAGTAACTTTAAACTTCAGTATCTGTACACTGTATAATTTAGTTAGATGATCCGGCAATTAGCATCTTTATACATAAAGTTCTCATATAAATCTCACCACTATCAACCTTCTCCTTTATAAAGTTTTTATCGATTTCTACATGTTTGGTGCGAACATGATGGATGAGATTATGAACTTTGTTGATTGCTACTTCATTATCAATCTTCATTGGCTTATAATAGGTATCTTAACTTCTTTTGTGAGTCTTCTTATCCAAATTATATCAGATATTCCATGAGCAAGTGCATTGAGTTTTGCTTTTGCATAACTTCTTGCTACAACACTTTGTTTCTTACTCTTCCATGTAGCTAAATTCCCCTGAACAAATGTACCATAATAAGAAGTGGACTTCTTGTCATTAATTAAACTTGGCCAACACATATTCATATAAATCTTGACATTTTATTTTCCAACAAAAAATAATCCTTTCCCAGGTGTGGATTTTAAGTACCTTAAAGTTTTATTGACAAGATCCAAATGCCCTTTAAGGGATAATGTTTAGTTTGGTGGGAAACAAATAAATTAATCTTCCAACTAATCTCTGGTATCTCGCTTTGTCTACTAGATTTCCTGTTTCTCTACCCAATCTTTCATTGTATTCAACTATAGTATCACAAAATTTACAACTTAGCATACTAGTTTCCTAAAGCAAATCTATTGTATACTTTCTTTGTGAAATAATAATTCATCTCTTACTCTTTGCAATTTCTATTCCAAAAAGTATTGTACTTATCCTATGTCTTTGTTGTCAAATCCTTAGGCAAGAGAATTCTTAAGACACGTAAGTTCTTCTAGATTATCATATGTGAGAAGAATGTCGTTGACATACACAAGCAAGATAGCAATCTTTCCATTTGAAGAATACTTAAAAAATAATGTGCGATTTGTCCGACCTTGACAATGCTAACACTTCTTAATAAATTTCGTAAGCAATCAAACCATGTCTTGGATGACTTTAGAGAGAGCAATTTAGAGGGATATCATGAATATTGGATGATATCTGATCCAAAAAAATTCAATATCTGAAATTTATTGGATATTGGATAGATTTTGGTTATAAAAATAGATATCTGAAATTAATTTCAGATGATATAATTTTGAGTATTGAATATTTGATATTTAACTAAAATAATAATAATATTAAATTACAATAAATTCTTTTACCCTAAATCTCTGCCTTATGCTATAAGAAAAAAGAGATTATAACTCTAATTATTTTCCTCTTTTGTTCTTCTTTGACCTTCACTGTTGCCAACCTGCTGCCTGTCGTGTGTCCAAAAGAATTCTTAAAGTGACTCACAGCTAAACAATCATTAAAAAAAAAGATAATGAATTATAACATAATTATGATTTAAATCAAGTAACGTAATTTAAAAGTTTTGCTTTCGATAATGAAGCTGATGTAAAGCTTGTCCTTATCGTTTGCGAGTATTATGTCACATGCCTTGGAACAAATTTAATCTTGTTTGTACCATGTTTAAAAATATATACTTGATTCATATCTTTCAATTCTGTCAAGTTTTTTTAGTTTCAAATTCAACTCTCAATCAAAGCATTGACAAAATCCCTTTGATTTCCGTTATTATATAAGTCTAGCTCATCCCAACAAAAACATTTCCATCTTTTGATTGATTTCTATTCTTACTTGTAGCAACCTGCCCCCTAGTTCCTCCAACCGGTTGTTCGATTTGTGTTAACTAGCCCATCGGTTTGTAGAAATTGACATCCTAGTTACATGAAACATTTTTCTACCTTTTGTTTTTAAAGAAGCAGATGACCAGTTTAAGAAAAAGATGATTAACAGCTAGTTTTTGAACCCTAAATATAAATACATGTCTTACACATATTGAAATTGATTTTGAATATTTTCTCAAGTATCTTAAACACTTGCAAATATACTTTGAGTTTCAAAATCATTGTTGAGCTTATAAATTACTACAAACACATATTTTACACCTTAGTCGTTCATTTATATACATTCTTTTGCTAGAAAATTTTTTTAATGTGTAATCTTTACTTGTAATTATTTAGTTAAACACAAAAGTGTTGAGCAGAGTTGTTAAGAGTTGTACTTTTATAAGGTTGTTAGGCAAACCAAACATTTTTTGGTTGTATTTGAGCATTTTCAAGGTTAGAAAATAAATGTAATAAAAAAAGTATAAGTTTGGACTTTATGGAGTGGATGTAGGTCATAGAGGAATTAAACCATTGTAAATTTTGTGTATGCTTCTCTTTTTCTCACTCTATTTTATAAATTTAAAAACTCTATTTTTCTTTATTTTGATATTGTCCTCTATTGGACAATATCAAAATAATGCTTTAGGATGGTTTGGTAGATCTGACAAAGCTAAGTTAATTATTCTTCGCTGTAATATGTAGTGTTTTCCCATCCATTTCTCACAAAGTTTAATATATAACAGTATCATGCTAGCAACAAGTCACTAAGTTAGCACCATGATAACCATACACCAACTAGTAAAGCTTATGATTTAAATCTATCATCAAATTCTTTACAAACTCGTAGACAGCATTAAAAAAATTACAAATAATTGTTAACAAACCAAACCCAAATTTTCATTTAATGTGCAATTCAGATAATGATTAGAAGAACAAACAACTACATTTCCAACAAAAACAAACACTAACCCCAACACTAGAATCACCACCACCATAGTTTCATGACAAACTAAGTACACAAACAACTTTACCCCTGAGCCGTAGAGAGTGCTGTATGCGAAGCATACAAAACATCGATTGCTGTCACCGTCTTCCTTCTTGCGTGTTTGGTGTATGTGACTGCGTCACAGATCACATTCTCCAAGAAGACCTTCAGAGCCCCGCGCGTCTCTAGGCTTTGTGATCCCTAAATGCTATCACAGAGAACCTAACGGTGGTGCTTCGCTCCTCCCTTTCCCAAACCCTTGCCACCCTTTCCACAGCTCGACGTTTTTCAATATCAAAGAAATTTTGGTTAAACAGAACTTCAACTCTGAAGACGTGTCAAACCCAGGTGAAAGAAGACAGTCAGACCGAACTCAACACAAAAGATAACTGAACTCGAAAGCTTGATCAAAGAATGAAAAAATACCAACAGTTAATTTTATGATTTTCTTTAATGGTGTGGGGAAAAATGGTGAGGATTATTTATAGAGAAATTTCGGAAAGGAGTTTTGGGGGCTCGATTTGGGTTGCAGTATTAAGAATGGTTTTGAGGCATTGACGAGCAGAAATGAACACTGAGATTGTGGACTTGCGATTGACATGGATCGATGACGTCGACCAAGTGAGTGGTTCAGCTTCCTTTTAACACTTCTGTGCGGGTTTTGGCTGCGCGGGATTACTTGGCACTTGTTGGATTGTGAATCTCATTTACCAAGTATAAATGCAAGTTATAAATGTAAAAATTATAATTATTTATAGCAAATACAGACAGTCAATAAATAATATATTTATCACATACAAATACAAGTTATAAATATTAAAATAATAACTATTTGTAACAAATACAAGTTGTCAATAATTATATATTCACAAAAATATTAACTCCTATATTTTACATATAAACAAAATTGATAAATGCTTTATTTTTTATTATATACAAATGCAAGTTGTTAATAATCAAATATATACACCAGAATATTAACTCATACTTATCACATACAAACGCAAATAGTAAATATTTTATTTTTTACAACAAATAAATGTTAGTGGTAAATGTAAAATACTAACCACTTCTAAAAATTACAAGTAATATATATATATATATATGTGTGTGTGTGTGTGTATAATATGTAAATGGTACTTATGTCACTTCTCAGATTTCGAACAACTTGCACCTGCTGCCAATTGTCCCTGTTAATTTTAAATCACTCACATTCTTTGTAAATAGTTGTAAATGAGTGGTAAACAATAGCTTTTGTTGTTGTAGTGTTTGGTATTTCACCAATTTCCTTGTTATCTACCTCAAAACCAACGAATGTTTCAGTTTGTAAACTCAGCCTGACAATCTTTGCTTTGCGATAGACGTCGTTATGAAGTATCAAGTTATCAAATGAAAAAGTATCTCCTGATATTCTCCAGGTTCCGTTAATGACCTCAAATTGATAAGTATTCCAGCATTTTTCATCGTGCAGATTCGTATAACCTTGTAATGAGAATATCTGAGGGGATCAAAGGCTAAAGAAATACTAATACCAATTTTTCTATTATGATTGTGAAGCGGAGTAAGATTTGTCATGTTATTGGTAGTGGGATTGTTGATGCAATTGTTGCCGCTGGAGATACGCCTGTTGTGATAACTAGAGCAGCAGAGTAACAAACCATTACAAGAATGCACAATACTTATGACACTGGGGTTCAATGGTTTTGAGACATTTAAATTAAAGCATTTTTGTACTTTTGATTTCATCATCGAGAGGTATAAAATTATACGTCGGGTTAAGTGAATACCAGTTTCCGACAAACAATAAGCCTGCAATATATTTGGGTTTCCAAAGGTGAGAGAAATGGGGGTTCAGATATGAGACATTGCTCTCTTTTGTCGATAAGTTTGAATTTGAGGAGAGATTATGAAGGCAAGCGTAATAGAATTTCCTGAAGCAGGTCATCGTTTTCTATTGCTTCTCTTGCAGAAGGAGTTAAAGATATTGCCCGTCGCCGGTGAAATACTTTGGCAGCATTATGTCTATTGCTAAAATTTTGAAGATGAAGGGGGAAATGTTCCAGGAATCATGTTTGAAATTGATGAGCAATTGAAGCGAGAAGCAAATTTGGAAACCAAAGGTGCGTAAGAACTAGATTGATGAAGTAATTAAACGAGCAACTCAAAAAGGCAGGCAAATGCTAGGTCAAAGTACGCTAGTTGACAGGGGTGATATTTAGCCTATCATCATCTATTACAACATTTTTCAGAATTATTACAACTTCTTTGCAGGCTATTTATGTTGTTTTCTTGTTCTGTTGTTTGTCGCTAATAAAAGTGGATAGGAAATTGGTAATGAGAATAGGTGACTAAAAAATAATATGACTTTCGACGCAGAGCGATGCCAAAACCACTTCATGAGCATTCTGATTACACCCCTTTCTGAATAAGATACAGCCCTTTTGTTTCATGAGAGTTGGTGCACTGCGAAATGATGACACAACATAATTGAGCCACAGAAGGCCCAACAAGATCTCTTGCAAGACAAGAAAAGAGAAAATGATTGATGTATTGCGTGAAAGATCAGTTGATACAATTGGTAAAATTTTCAAAATGGGTAATATTTGTTTTTGACATTTCCAAACTCTCTTTTCACGCTTAGTGTGCGTGACTTTACAGCAGGCCCAACAGGCTTTTTAATGTCAAACATTCTTTTCACTCTCGACATTTTTCCAAAGTGCAGAAACCCAAATTTTAAGTTTTTGGAGAGTAGAGTTTTTTCAACTTTTTCAATTAATTAATTAATTAATTAAAATACCATTAATTTCCCTCGTAACACAACTTTAAAAAAATTATCTATTATATTAATTATACATTTTTTATTAGAACATATTAATGACAACATAATAATTTATAATTGTTTTGGTCAAAAATTCTACTTCTGTTTGAAAAAATTTTACTCTAAAATGTTCTGCTTAAAAAGACATACCAAGCAGACCCTTAATATCTTATCATATTAAGAGTAAGTAAGCCAAGTAATTGTAAGAGGGTCGGTCAATTAACATTTGAAAAATGTTAACATTACTTTCGGAGTTTCTTGTGGTCAATCACTAAAGCAAATTTAAGACTTTGTCAAATTTATTGGTCCAATTTCACTTGAGCCCAATTCATCAATTTTATGTTAGATAAATAAAAATCATACTCTATCATTGATGTGAACAAAGTTAGATCATTAAATATAAATTATTATTATTATTATTATATCATGTGAAAAATTTTATAGATTAATTAAAATAATTAAAAACTAATAATACTAAATTAAAGCCGTATTTTAAGAGTAAATTTAGTTAATATATATTTTTTATTTTTTAATATAATATAAAAATTTTAAAATATAAATATAGAATTTAATATATATATATATATATATTTTTTTTTACTTTACGTTTAACCTACTGTAGTCCAACATTTTGACAGTAGATTGAGTCAAAACAACAAACACATGCTTATTAACATCGAGTTTTGTGATGGGATCCTCCTTTATTAAGATAGAATTTTGTGATGGAATGCTTTCGTTGGAGTAATGGCTTTGATAACGTAGTCTTGCTGTATTAGTATAATAATAAAATTATACAATTAATAAAAAATATTTATTAACATTAAATAAAAATTTAAAAATAAATTTTATAAAATTTTTATTATATTAATTTAAAATTAAATTTATTATTAAATAAATTATTTAATTACATCATTAATGTTGATGTGTTCCCCTCACCTAGAATTTTATCTTCGTTTGGTGTGTATTAACTGTGACGGTGGCTTTATATATGCACAGTCCCAGTCGCAGTCGCAGTCGCAGTCTATCCACGTTAAACGTCTTCCTGACCTTTTTGACAATCGTAGTTGTCGGCATGTTGTGGAAAGGAAGGAAGATGTTCATGCCCGTCAGACCATTAAGGATACCATTTGCAGTCATGGATACTGGGTATAAATTGTTAAACGATCAGTAAAATGTCAAAATCTAGTCTAATTTTATATTCCAAGTGAAAATAGAAGCATGCGAGAATGATGTTTATGAAATTATTTATGGTGTTGTTCTCGGATTTTATGGAATTGTATGGTTACAAAATTTAGCATGCTAACAAATAAATAAGTTAGAAAAATTCATTAACTTGTATGCATGAAATGTTAGTATGTCTGAATGAAGAACAACTTTTATCTTTAAAATACATATAAATATTTATATTACCAAATATATGTATGTACATTTTGGCCATTGTGCAAATACAAAAAAATTATTTCAAAATTAAGTATCTTATTTTACCTAATTACGTTAAACTTGTAATATATATGTTTCTTAATTTCAAGATTAAATTACTTGTAACTGTTTGATTATGTTATGGATTATAATTATCAATTAGTAACGAGTTATGTATTGTATTATTAGTGAGATATAAAATAGATAAAATTTTAATAAATAAATTATAAATATATAATAAAATTTTATCATGTTAATATTATTATCAGATATTTTTTTGAGATTTTTGTAATTTTATTTTACAATAAATTTTATAAAAAAATATACTTTTTTTTTAATTATAACTTAACATATAAAGATAAACATACCTATTATTTATTTATTCTTTCATATCTATGTAATTTGTAATGTATATTTTTTAAAATAAATGAAATAACATTTTATTATATATATATATATATATATACACACACACACACATACACATGTATGCACGCACACATCCAATACGTATTAATTCTCGAATAAATTAATTTAAAATTACTTATTACTTTATATAAAATTCATAATCTACACTAAAAAAAATAATTTTACTATATAAATATTTAAATAATGTTCACTAATAATATTATTAGAATACTCTAAATTTTATTATTTAAATTATTTTTATACCACAACAATTATGCTATGAAATTTTATAAGTTTATTATATATTATTTTTTAAACAATATGACAATATATTAATACTACTTTAAGTTAGGTAAACTTTATATAATTAAAAATTTAAATTATAAATTAATGCATAATATAAATATAAATATAAATATAAGAATAAATAAATTAAAATTTAACTTATAAAAAATAAATATATATTTTTATAATTTTGTTAATAAAATTATCATCAAAAAAGGATGTATGTAATAAAACCCTAAGATTCTACGCATAGAATCACGTCACGTGTAAAAGATTTGCCTGCCTGCCTGCCCTCGATGCTTTTGATTCGCAAGAGATTGCCCGATGCAACAGTGTGTTGAAAATTGGTTTATCTAGAAACCCTGATCAACCGCGATATTACAAACCGAAAATCATTTAATTTTACCAAAACTTGGACAAATTCGTCAACGTAACAAAACTCAAAAATGCGCCGTTCGGCCTACCAAGGTTGAAGATTTGACCTAGGTTAGTTAACCATGGTTTAATTTATCGCAAATCATACTTAACGTGAGAAGCCGTCTCTTCTCCTCTTATATATCCCTGACCCCATTTTCAAAACCACACGAGAGACAGAAAGAAACGACCACACACAGATCATCTCAACCCAACCCAACGCCTAAAAGGCAAAAAAATAATAATGGCAGCTCTTTGTGTGGACGAGGAGGAGATTTGGAAATGTCAGAAACACCCTTCCAAACGCCATCGCTCGGGAGTCTGTCCGACCTGCCTTCGTGAGCGTCTCAAGTCTCTATGTCCGGACTGCGGTAACGGGCGCCCATGCGCTTGCTGCGCGGTAACGACCTCGTCTTCCTCCTGCTCTTCCTCTTCTTCTTCCTTTTCTCGGTTTTCAGTTTCGGGAGGCGAGAATTCTTCTGCAGGAATCGGGACCGTCGGCCGGATCAGCAATTTGATTGAAAGTGAGCGGGCGTTTCGGAGATCGAGATCTGTAGCGGTGCCGTTTCCGCGGTCAAAGTCGAAGTCGAAGTTCGGGGGAAAAGTGGATACGGTCGGAAACGAAGTAAATAACGAAAACAGGAGTAAAACGACGTCGCCGTTCTGGAATTGGTTCAAGGGAGGGAATAACACTAGTAACAATGAAAGCAAGATAGGTGGCAACGCGGAAGAAGAGAGGAGAGTAATGATGAGGAAATCGAGGTCGGTAGCTGTCACTACGTCGGATTACGGGAAGTCAAAGGGAGGGAAGTGGTACTTTCCAAGTCCGTTTAAGGTTTTCAGGCAGTCAAGGATACACAAGGCTGTCGTGCAAGAACGGTCGCCCATGTACAGAGGCTGACCTACCTATTCTTTCCTATTTTTGTTTTGTGGAGAAATGAAAATATGTTATCTCAACGAACTAAAGTTTTTTTTTATCTTTTAATATCTTTTAAGCTTTACGATAAAGATTTTTTTTTAATTTTTTATTTTGGGTTCGGGGGCTTTATGTAACGATATAATTAGAGATTTATTCGGTAATTGAAAAAGTTGAAATTGAGTAATACTTTTTTTTTAATTCTCTCAACCTTAATTTAGTGTGGAGTTGAATTGAATTGAATTAATTTTTGGTTGATTATTTGTTATTATTATTTTTATTTCTATAGGAGTTTTGTGTTAAGGTAATGTGATAACGTGAAGTATGTGCATAGCATATTATAGATATGCAGTTAGCATGTGATGATGCCAGCTCATTGGTGGTATGATTGGGGCAGAGAATGTTGGGAGTTTTAACCATAACTGCCTCATGATCATACATTAAGTTTGGACCCACTTTCGAAGCTTGGGGTAACGGCCACAGCCAGAGCAAGAGTAGAAACGGCTTTGTCATTGTTGAAAGGTTAATGCCGCACCATGCTAATTGTATATGGCTTGATGAGGGTGGGTTGAGGGTAGAAATTGTCCAATCTAAATATTCGAATTTTGTTATCGCAATACTATATCTCCAATAGACTCACATCTTATCAATATTTGTTTAAATACTATTGGAATTGTAGCTATAGGTCGTGCATGTTTTTACTTAAGTGTTGTGAATAGATACAACTAACTTTTTCCTTTTTCTTTATGATGCGAAACATTTGGTTCTGTGATTTGACTGGATTCAGATCAGATTCTTCCGGTGTTAGCAACCTCATTATAAAAATTATTGTAGATGTGTTTGCACTGCTTATTATGGTTTTCCTGGCCCTAGTTTTGTTATAAAAATTAATTTAATCACCGTGTAAAAAGCAATAGTAAAAATTTTCCTTTGAGTCAAAATATCCAAGAGATGAATAGAATTTATGATAATGATTGGAGTAATTAGGCCTTAAAATATTTAGCTTAAAATAGTTTAAGCATACGAAAAATTTTACCTTTAATAACTTAACGAATATTGTGATATTTATTTATTATTTATATAATAATTATCATATTATTTAAAATATATTTAAGAATCAAAGTTAAAATATTTAGTATTACTCATAATTCTAAAGAACTTGTATTATTTCACAACTGTTTAAATTTCATTAAAGAAAGATAATTTAAATGGAATAATTTGATTTGTTTACTTATTATTAAGATACATAACTAAAATTATGTACATAATCTGAGGATAATTAGTTCAATTATCCTTAATGATTGTAAATGAAGAATATTACCTGTTGGTAAGTTTCCAAAACAACAAAAAATTGTATTTTAGGTAGGGCCAAGAGTGGAGCATATACCAATTATTATTATTGGATATATATATATATATATTCTTGTTTTGGATCACAATAATGAGTTTATTCACTGTTAAAATTTTGAGTGATCAAATTTCTAATAACAATAAAAAATATATATCATTTTTGATCGTTAATACTCATCTCATTTTATTATATGATTGTTTCAGAAAAAATTATTAAAAATACAATAAAAAGCATACAAATTATTATCCTCTAAGTTTGATTTGTTACACAGCTTCCCCAATATACATATAAATTTAACGTTACTAAATTACACTGATTAAAATCAGTTTGAACTACATTAGATAGCAAATCATAACGAATTATAATTTGATGGGTGCTGGCACGGTATAATATGATGGGTGCTGGCACGGCAAAGCCGATTTTTTTTTAAATTTTCATTTAATTATTATTATTATTTGATGTTTGGGGAACTAAGGTTATGATGAGCTGTTGTTTCCGATCTGTCAAGTGTGAGCTGTGTATAAGCATAACATCGTGAAGCTTAAGCAAATACTTTATATAATTTTTGCTCCAAGAAGTCTGATTGGCCAAATTTCTGGTCAAAGCTTTTCAAAGTTAAGATGAAATTTCCCCATCTCCCGACATTATAAATTATTATAGGACTAGTTTGCTTAGCATTAGTAGGCAATAATACTAATAAAATGGAAAATACAGAATATTGAAACCGTTTCCACAGAGAATATGCAAGTGGGTTTGAACCAAAGTATGAACTGAAATAGGATAAGGCAACATATATTTTATGCAAATCTTTGGAACCTTATCACATGTAAATCTCAATTAACAAGATATTCCAATCTAGAGTTAGGAATAAATTATCCCAAATAAGATTAATTTAATAACTTCTTTTATTTTTAGAAAACTTAAAATAAATTTAAAATAAATAAATAAATCATCCACCCAACTGTGTTTGAGATAAGGAAATGCAGACTCTTGCATTAGTCGGTAAACTAATCTCAAACGACGTCTGTGACTCGAATTTCACTTTGTTAGTAAATTGATATATACCAAAGATTTAACAGTTTTAACCATCGTTTTAATCAATTTTGGATAATTTTTTTATATTAATCAATTACATTAATTCACTTATTGGCTTTGTGCATTGTTTGCGGTTCCATTTCAATAAGGCGGCAGAAAAATTTAGAACGAGGGCTCGTGGTTACTATACTTGGCACAGCTTATGTTGCAACATGTTGGAAACTCTCATGTTGCAATATGATTTCCCGTCAATTATAAGTTCACGGGAAATCATATTTCCCCAGTCTACATCAAATTTGCTAAACAAGTTTATCTTGAGATTATTTAGAAATAGAGACGTTGATAAGAAGCAAAGGCAAAGCTGTATTGAAAATTAAATTAATGGTAAATTAATAGCTAATAAGATCTTCAAGAAAAACTTTTAAAAACTCATTCATCAAAAGAATATCTTCTAATCTTAAGTGAGTAAATTTGAGTATCAATAAGGTAAACAGATATGCAAAACAAAGTTTTCTTAATAATTTACTAGCAACTTTGGCTACTCACACAAAAGATGGAAGAATTCGTCATTCTCCATTGAAAACAATGTCATACTCAACCAATCTTCTAAAATCACTTCTAAGTAATAATTATAACATGATAACTCGCAAGCCAATTCATCTCAATATAACATCAAAATCATGGATAGCCAAATAAATTAAATATACTTTCATATCACCACTGCCAACTCCAACGACACATACTTGAAACACATTAGCAGCCAAAAATGAGTCTCCAAGTGTTGTAACTACCACTTAGCTATAATTTAATGGTCTCTACTCTTTATCCACATGTATGGCAAAACTGTAAGATACAAAAGAATGTGCAAAGCTTAGGTCCATCAAAATATGAGAATCATGTTCAAAAATAGTTAGCATACTTGTAACCACATCCAGCGTGTCCTGTACATCCTACTCAATCAAGACAAAAACACGTGCTTGTGCACAAAGGCGACCTAGATGGCCTCTCTATCTACCACTACCAACCTCTTTAGTACTAGTTTATGTTACATTATCTAACATAGATCTTCTCATCTATGTTCTGAGTAGTCTCTAACTTCAACTACAATCATTCGAAGAATACTTTCTCCCTCCACTCTACATTCTACCACTGGCACTCAATGCTAAAGCAAAGCACTCTTGCTTGATTTCTTGCTTATTTGCAATGGTAAAAATGTATTGTACTTGTAAGCCACTGCCTTTCATGGTGTCTTCCACATCTCACATGAGAAAAATATATGTCTCTATTAGCACCACTAATTTGTTGGCCACTTCCATAATTTAGGGTTGTAGAATTCTAACCATATTCGTGCATGCCCTTTTGACGACTTTGGACGTAGCCTATGATATTATTTATTAGTATATTCTCTTGATTTGTGGTTCCTTGTAAAACACTTTACTACAATTAAGGCCACTAACTAACCAAATTTGATTTTGGCTGTCTTGGTTGTTCAATTCTAAGAACCTTTGCCAAACATGTCTTAACCTTCACCAACCAAAATTAGGTTGGCAAAATGTTTATACCTAAGTCCAGTCACAAATACTCTAATATCATTATGCAGGCAGTCTTTGACTTGTTTGTATCTTTTTATGTCATCTTGAACCACAATAAAAGTAAATCTTGATGACTTTGTAAATTTGTTCTTATATTCTCCAGCAACAATTGACTTTTAGACTAGAGGCAAGAATTTACTCATCTTAGTATCTTCATAAATATATGAACAATATTAGTGTAATAAGGCTAAGTGAAAACTTTTTATCCTACATATTATTGTAATATAGATGTCCATTAATAGTATGCTTTACCTTAAACAAAAAATGGTGCAAAATTCACATTTTATTTACATGTACACCAATTATTTAAAATATCCTTTATAATGTACTTATTTATGAGTTTGCATTCATAAGATCACTAACACCCTCAAAATTAACCACATTCAACTTATGAACATGTTTAATAGTATCCTCCATCCCTTTCTGTTAGAATTTACACAAAGTTCATTCACAAGTATATGTGGTACAAAATTAACTCCTCCTCCTTTTTCCATTTCCTCTTTCCCTCCTCAATTAAAGGTAAATTCATATTTTCAACAAGTCTCATGATAGGTTGACAACTCTTACATGTATTTATATCAATATTAAATTATTTTATGATACATGCAATGTGTGTATATTTCAAAATAGTCTACACAATCCAAACCACAGTTTGATATCAAACTGACAAGACCTGCCTTGACCTCTCCTGGTAATTTGGGGTAAATCTTGTTAATACTTATATTTTCCTACTTTCATATACTTTATTTCATAATTTTTACATAATAAAATATCTTGAAATGGTCACTGTCAAGGCTTTGTGCCTCCCAAAATATATATACATGATCTACATCGAATAAACGTGCGTGTCTACACACACACACATATATAGTTTAATATATTTAGTATACATTTAGTGGTCCTAACATCATATGTCAAAATTATGCACTACACAGATCTTAAGCGATCTAGAAAAAAATAGGAAAAATATAAATAAATGAGCTTACTACTCATTGGGTGGTTAACATAAGTATGTATGTATGTATTTATATGAATATGTATATAATTATGAAATTTCTTTAAAAAATCATAAATCAAATATCAATCACATGTTGGAAATATTTTATAGTATAATTAATGCAAAATCACGTTGACCTAGTGTTAGTGGAATATATCACGCTTGGCAAAAACACTTTCACACAGGTGAAAAGGTCAAAATCATACTTACAATCTTGTATCATTGCTCAGGTAGAACATAAATGATAATCCTATTATATTTGCATTTGGTGACCTCATATCATCGCTTGAGTATAATGCAAGTTATAATCATATTATACTTATACTCAACAGCCTCATCTTGTTACCCAAATAGAATTGTAGAATGTAAATTAATATTCCAATACATTATAATTACTTAATACAATCACTACATATCACCCATGTAAAAAAATCGCTTTGATACAACATATTATTTCACTAATAATTTAAATATCAAAAGTGTTACATGAATATCTAAATTGTTATTTTCTATCAAATTACTCACCCACACGTGATGAAATATAATTTTATGAAATTCAATTATATTATAATTTATTGAATTATAAAATACAATTTAAAAGTATATGCATTCATAGTTCAATAATCAATGATAAGAAACTTTTCACTCTCCTAGATTTCTCACCTCTACACTAGCTCATAATTACAATTAATTGTTAAATTGATTTAGAATTTGATACATATTGCAAATATAATGACATAACTATTTTAATTTTATAAATATATTATCCATTAAATTTTTAGATAAAAATGCAATAACCCAATCTTATTTTTGTAATTTTTTTTATATAGTTGAGATTATTAAAGTTTGCGTTTGTAAAAATTTTTATGTATTAATTATAAATATTAGATTAGATATTAATAATTAAGAATGTATTATTAAAAATAGTTTTAATTATTAATTAAAGTTATTAATTTCTCAAAATTTATATCTCTTCCTTTATAATTATTTAATATGTATATTTTTTTCTTTCATTTATTGAATTCATTTTTATTATTATAACTGTACAAGTGATTCATGAGAATTGCAATACTTTCGTACGTATGTATGATAGTGTACTCGATATTTCACCATTATGGAAAACCGCGTGGGAAGGAACAACTGATGTGGTAAGATGCCCCACCGAACAATTGACGGTGTCGTTTTCCAATTTTGTCGCGCGCAACACCTTCGAGCTTTTGACCCCACTTCCTTTTGCCTTCCGAAACTCTGCCTTCGCTGGTCAAACCATCTTCCTTTTTTGTGACGTTTGTACCCTTTTTATTTCTTTTTTTTTAATGAAATTAAAAAAGAAAAGATTTTTAAAAAAAAAGTACGCTTTAGTAACAGACAGACGCCCACGGACGGACGGTAGCATTTTTTAATTCAATAACAAGACTCATTCATTATTATCACACGGTGGTAGTAGGACACGTGCGGGCTTTTTTGCCTCCAAAAGTTGGTCCTTTATGCCACTCCAACCATTTTAATCTATGGACAATCGGTATTTGACAGCGTTACGAAAACAGAAGAATTCACGAGTTTGTCCAACGGACAACGAGACAACCTGGTTCAAACGGCGAATGCATTAGGCTTGCAGATGCCTACTCACTCACGACATCGTTCTTTGCCTTTTTTGGCCTCCGTAGTTGCTCCACCCTTTTCAATAAACTACGAAATTGACTGTTTACATTAATAAATTAACAAGTCTATTACTTTTTTTAAAAAATACTATTAAATAATTTGTCAATAAAAAAATAAAACTAATTAAATAAAATATTTTTTTATTATTTATATATATATTTAATTTTTATAAAATAATTAAAAGATTGAGAGCGATATTTATATCATTTATAAAAAAAATGTAATTTTTTGCAATATATTAAATATTTATAAATTAATTAAAAATTTAAATTATCGAAATTGATAGTAATTAATCGTTAACAAAAGATAATAAAAAATTATTGTTTAATTCTTAAAATAATTTTTTTTATGCGACCATGGGCCCATACTTGGGCTGATTTAGATCAAGTCCAAATATTGAGAGCAAGTTTCTTCTAATTTTTTGAAGCAAGAAAAGTCATTGGACCGTAAATATAAAGCCCAAGCTCGTAGGGCTTTCGAATTAAAAGAAAGTTGCCATTGTCCAATTAATAACGGAGTTACTTTCTAAACGTTTTCTCTTAAAGCCGTGATTCGTTTCTTTCCTTCCCATTTCCATAACCGCCGCCATTTCTTTCCATATCTGTCCTCTAGCCATGACTGATCTGAACGAATCCAAACAAACCCTAATCTTCACATACGGCACGCTGAAGCAAGGCTTTGCCAACCACTATCTCATGAAAGACCTAACGAATCGAAACGCTGCCGTCTGTCTGGGTCCATACATCACCCATCAACCTTTCCCACTCGTCTGCGGTCCCTACAACATCCCTTATCTCATCAACCTTCCCGGATCAGGCAACCGGGTCAAAGGCGAGTTGCACTCGGTGTCGATTGAGGGACTCGCGCGTATGGACGAGTTGGAAGGCACGAGTATCGGTCACTACGACAGGCTCCCAGTTCAAGTTCAAAGAGAAGACGCTGGCGTTTTGGTGGAGGTAGAGGCGTATTTTGCAAATAGGAGTTTCGGGGAGAAGTTGTGGGAAAAGAAAGGGAGGGTAGGAATAAGAGAGTATACAGAGAAAGAAGGAAGAGATTATGTGAGTAAAGAGGACAGAGTTAAAAACAGGGCTGCTAGTGCCTCCATTATTGATGACATTGCGTTGTTTTTGTCGTCGTCGTCTTCTTCTGATTAATCGATGTTGATAACTGTCATATTTTTTATTACTATTTTGATGTATGTTTCTTTCAAAAATATCGATGAGACTGATAGAGTTTTTCAATCTAATTCTGATTCCAATTATCCCAGGCCTTTATTTTTTTTTAAACCCACGCGACACGTTTCGAGTAAGATGTATTTGGAGGTCCGTATATGGTAACTTGTATGTTACTGATTTCAACGTGTCTCGATCTCATCAAAGAGACAGTTTTGAATTTTAACCAGTTCTATGTTACGGAACACAAATGGAAGTAGAACTATAATCATTGTGCGTGCGTACTTGAAAATAAGAATACGATAAGTTCTATTAAAATATTAAATTTTTTTATTAATTATGTTAAAAAAAAATATTTTATTTCATATATAAAGAAATAAATATTAAAAAAATTAACTCAATAAATTTATAATTAGTTATTTTATTTAATATTATTTAATTATTATATTTTTATTTTGATAATTTTTTAGTTCATAAAAAAGTAAATATATATAGATTTTAATTATACAGATAAAATATTACAATTTTATATTTTTAATTTAAATTATATTAAAATGGGAAAGAAGAACAAGAGTTATCCCCCTCTATGCCTACCCTGCTTTGAAAGCTATAGATTTGAGTATTATTTTCTATGACACGGGGGAGAGATGGAACATAGAGATAAGCACTGCTAGGTGGTGGTTCGGCCTGTTCCATGGCAAGGCCTTATTGAATTTAGGCTTAAAACTTTCAAGTGTGGGCTGTCTACAGAGATATAACACTAGCTTTTGGGCTTCTACATTGTTACCCAAACTTGATCTAAACGAACATTTATTAAAAAGGGACATAACTAAAATATAAATATTTTTAAATTTTCATCTCAAATTGTGTGACATTTCAGACAGATGGTATGCTTTTACAATTTTTATGGTTATTTATCACATTAATACCTAAAATTACTCGATGGCATAAAATCCTACTCATTTTTGCACTAGTTAAGGTTTGAGGATTGATTTATTTTTGGATAATGAAAATAGGGCGTGGGTAAATCTATTTTAATAATACACCACACACATATATATATATATATTACTTTTACATGCATCTCACTCAAATATGCATTTATTAATATCCTTTCAAAATTAGAGTGAGCAGCTGTTTATATTTATAGTTGTTTGAATATTAAATGAATACAATTAAATACTAATGATAATATTTTCTAAATCGTTATATTTTTATTCAACTATTAATATAATTTACTTTTTGACTCCTGTAACTTTTCATTTTTTATATTTTAATCTCCTACAATTTTTAATTCTGACTTTGCCTTTGACATAAAAGATAAAAAGATCAAGAGATAAAAAAAAATGTAAAAAAATAAAATAAAATAAAATAATTAAAAGAGAATAATTGTAATTTTTTGATAAAGTTTGGTGAAGACAGTTTTTCTTGAGCACTTTTAAAGTTGACTAACTTTAAAAACTTGAAGAATACCTCTTAATTTTAAGAATATATTAAATTGGATTTAAAAAGTTATAAATTATTCTTAAATAACCTTTTTAATCCTAAATAAGGGAGAAAATAGAGCATATTGTTGTATGTGCATTGAATGACATCATCCTTGACTGATCAAGCCTTGTTTTGAAGCTCAATAAATTTTATTCTTTCATTAGAAATCTGTTATTTTTCTTTCCAATTTTTTGTTTAATCAATCCATTTATCCAACTTTAATTATTTGCGTTCTTTTTCCAATTAATATTATATATAACACCGTAGGAACAAAATGCCAGTCGGTCTTTACATGTGTGTACATATATAATATATATATATATATATATATAGATGTGTGTGTGTGTATAATAGTGAAGTTCTAGAAAATGAAGATTGGGGAATAATGTTAAGACGTCACAGATGATGCAGTAATGAATGTTGGCAATGGAATTGGTATATACACCAATCTGTGAAGCGTGGAAATTAAGAATGATCCACTACCCAAGCAAATTGACACGGATTGGTCCCACACCGTAGAACAAAAGGGAAAGAGCAAATTTATGGACTCTTTTATTGCATGTGATTTCCCACTAACACTTCAAAGGCATGTACACATTTTAATAACTTTAGCTTGTAAGTTGCTGGAAATTATCATGTCAAATACATAGATTTTGGTTATACCGATATATTCAGAGTATGGAGATAGTAAGGGTTTTTCGAACTGATCGCCTCGCTATAAAAAAAGAACAAAATAATGTGTGCCGATATTCATTTTATGGAGTATGGACATAGCCAACGTTACTAATTAAATGCAAAATAAGCAGCATGCCCTCGCAAGGAAACAGTGGTATAACAATATAACTGACCTGATACTTGCTTTGACGTTTATTCTTTTCTTTTCTTGTGCATGCAGTGCAGCAACTCCACGGGCTCACAATATTGCTAAATATTCATGCTATATATCAGAAAATTTGGAGATTCGAGAGAGAACAAACTGTTGGGAACTCCATCCTTTCATAAGCTAAGCTGCATGCTGGATAATTTCTACAAGAAAAGAAAACTATTTACAAAGCATGTTTCCTTCAATTGAATTCCTAAGTTAATTTACTCAAGAAAAAATTAAAGTTGAGGTTAACTATCATGCGCTACAGACTAAAGTTGAAAATGAGTATTGGATTGGTTTGTGCTGGTCTTGCTCTATTGCCGGTGGCGGTGGGGCTGCTTAAGTGTGTTTCTTTTTATCCTCTTTAGGTTAAAAGCTATAACAATCATCATCATGTATCCCGCTCTATTAGACAATATAATTAGCTCAGTGCTTGGTTGGATGGCACCACATTTGCAAAGCCCTAAAGCGTAGTAAGTCACATGTACTGTTTGAACTAGTTGGCAGCATACTGAAGGCTGGTAAGTGTACCGACTTTGATTAATTGAGTTTTCCCGAATTTAGTTTCCTCATCAAGAAAAATGACCGAAATTGAAAAGTGGATGAAAAACTAAAACACGGTGTTTCCAATTTAGAAGATGATTTTCATTCCGCTTAATGAGGTTCAATTAGATTTCAGAAGGGAAGCAGCGGTCACGATCATACAAACAAGAACGGAGAATATAATACTTATAAACTTCCGGAGTAATATGAGAATTTTGGTGGAGGTTTTGATTCCGTAAGAAATGTTTAAACGCAAATGAGTGTTACTATGCTAAATCTTCTGGCGATACTAATTATAAGAATTTGCTTATCACCATTCAAAAAGGTTAGGATCCAGATTTTATTATATGATTTATGGCACGAGTACTAGATTAGTGCATGGATTAATTACATTTTACGTATGCATGAATTATTCATGTTAAATGTACTCACAATTATTAAAGATTTGTAACTGTGCTCTCTTCAGAAATTGTATTATATTTCTATAGAAAGATGAATTATTGGAAAATTATTAGGACATGCATAATTGTTATTTAGTTAGTACCACATAAATTCTTAATGCTTACGAAATACTTTGCAGAACATTGCCCTTTAGAGCGATGATAATGCTGGGTGCTATCTGCTGCGTCAAAGAAGATATTATTCTAAGCTACCTTATTCAATTATTTAGCCCTTTACTGAAAATAATTATGGAGTAACGACTTTTAAATAATTATGGAGTAAACATCTACCCTTCTGCCCCGTTATTAACCACCAAAAATTAGAAACTTTTGCTTGTTATTGTATGATTCCTGAATTCATCACTAACTACGACGCCCAGCTCTAGTTATCCACGGTATTATCCTTATCAATCTTCCCGATCGGCAGCCCCGCACTAAGAGCATTATAAAATAAATTAATGTAATATTAACCAAGTGGTAGCACCATAATCTAGTTTGCGGCTTGTTATATCTTGTAAATGCGGATATGGTCCAGAAAATTGTCCTTAACAAACAACTATTTCATATTGTCAAGATATTAATTCTGTTTTTTCTGTTTTATTGTTATTTTCTATTTCGAGTAGTTATGCTGGCATGTAAGGTTACTTGAAGTCAATTAGTTGATAGCCAAATTAGAATCGTACATCTGTAGACTGAAGGCTATATTAGTTGAACTTGTTACCGTTTTACAGCGCATAGTACATTGTAATTCAAGACATAGCTAATAAAATTTTTTAAAAAAAATTCCTTCTTGAGTATTACACTGGCTTCGTCTTCTTCCTTTTCTCTTGTTTTCTTCTCAGCTTTCCATAAAGCACGTATGTCTTCTAGGATTTAAATGATTCTTCGATTCGGTTGTTTTTGATTGCGTTGGGGTCGAAATAAAACACACATATGGTGTACATATACACATTGGTAATGGCTCAAAGACTTGCGGCTTCTCCATAATCTGTGCTGGTACTTCGACATCAGAGTTTCGCACATAGCCAGTAAACGGTAAGATTGGTAATCATTTAAGCATCTGACCATTTTCCATTCATTCTAGTTTACTACAAAATCCACCAATATTTCTGTTGAATATTGCTTTCTATCATAATTAAACAGATGGAAATAACCTGTTATCATTAAAATCATTACAAACATAGGAAAAAAAAACTTTAAAAAAGTTGCCCAGAAGAACTTATTGATTACTCAGGCAACATTGTTGATCAGAATATATATATATATATATATATATATATATATATATATATCTATATATCTTAGCCATTAATAATGAGTGGAATATCCATTAAACATACTAGTGGATAAAAAAATTAGATTTTAAAACGCTTTATGGATTAACAAATTGTATTTACGAGATCAAATATGGTGCACAGCAGAAGCACACTAGTGGGTTCTACTAGTACGAGTGTAAACTTGTATATGCTGGATGCTGTCTACTCGACCACTTTGTGGGGCACCTTCAAAATTGTTTTCTTAAATTACTGCAGCAAAACGCGCTTTTGGACCCCAATCACATTCCTATAAATACATAGCTTCTCTTGCATATCAAACCATCAATCGTTTTGGGATATAAAACACATTCCCTCCCATGGCTACTCATAAATTCGCTAGTGTTGTGTTCTTTGTGTTCTTAGGTTTGGGTATATCTTCTGCTACGAGAGCTTTACTCTCTTTGGAAGAAAAAGTTTCTCACACTCTAACCGGTCATGGAGCTGTAGCCGGTGCTGGGATTGGCGTTGGTGTTGATGTGGGCATCAGTGGTGGTGGTGGAGGTGGTGGTGGTGGTGGTGGTGGTGGATATGGAGTTTTAGGAGATCATGGTGCTGGTGGATATGGAGGTGGAGCTGGCTCTGGAGAAGGTGGTGGTGCTGGTTATGGTGATGCAGCAGGATATGGTGGTGGTGGAGGTGGTGGCCAGGGTGGTGGAGGTGGCATTGCTGGTGGAGCTGCTGGATATGGTGCTGGGGGTGGTGAAGGTGGTGGTGCTGGTGCTGGTAGAGGTGCACAACATGGTGCTGGGTATGGAGGTGGTGGCGGCGGTGGAAGTGGAAGTGGCGGTGGCGGTGGCGCTGCCGCTGGTGGTAATGGATACGGTGAAGGTGGTGGAGAAGGAAAAGGTGCGGGAGGTGGATATGGTGGGGGTGGCCCTGGGGCTGCTGGAGGAGGAGGAGGTGGTGGAGGAGGTGGGGGTGGTGGTGGAAGTGGTGCTGGAGGAGCACATGGTGGTGGATATGGTAGCGGTGGAGGGGCAGGAGAAGGTTATGGAGGTGGAACCGGTGGTGCCGGAGGTGGCGGTGGAGGTGGGGGCGGCGGTGGAGGCGGAGGTGGTGGATATGGCGCAGGAGGTGCACATGGAGGTGGGTACGGTGCTGGAGGTGGCGAAGGCGGTGGCCACGGTGGTGGCTATGCGCCTTGAGAAAATATTCTCCAGTATTGGACTACCACAAACCAAAGTGTGTATTCAACTCTAATATCAAGACAAATAAGGATACTTTGGGTAAGAAAAACCATCAAATGTAGAGTAAGAAACTATGGATATTCCCAATTGTACGCTGCCCTAAGTTGCATTATAAGATATTAATGTGAAATCGTGTTTTTCCAATCATTTACTAATTATGTATGCATGCATACCCAATTAAGTTAATTTAGATAAATCCTTTTTATTATTCTTATTCTTATTATTATTATAAAGAAAACGATTGACTAACCAAGAAACTGACAGAAATGTACACTGAAATTAGTCAAATAATAGAAAGAAGAGAATCGTGCACTTTGTGTGAAAAGATAAAGCTTGAATCTATGAAATTGCGGCCGACCTCGATATGTAAGAAAAATAAAGAATTGTTCAAGAGTCTCTCTCTTTCCAGGCGTCCTTATCATGCAAACAATTGCATTCAGTGAAGTTCACCGAAGCGCAAACTTCCCATCTCATATTATTTCACAACAATTTAAGGAATTACTCCTATTAGGTATCTCTAATATTATTGAAAATAAAATTTTTAAAAAAAAGTATTTAATAATATTTAATTTTTTTTTATAAATATCTTTCTCTTTTCTCCTAATATTAATGGGTAAAATTTTTTATTAAAATTTGTAATTTAAAATAATAATATTAATTTTAAAATATTAACTAGTACAAATTTGATGATTAAAATAAAAAGTTAACAACTATTATTTGGTGTTGTCAATTCAGTATCTATCCTTAAATTGCATAGATTAATAATTTAAAAATTAATTTATATAAAAAAAATTGTAATTATATAAAATCATCAATATTATTTAATAATTTTTATTTTATAATAACTATAATTTTAAACTATAATTCCTCAATTTAAACATATTTTAAAGCTCAGCAGTCCATTCTGCCCACTTGCCCAGTTCTCCACTTGATAAATGCATTTCTGGAATAGCAGCACACATGAACAAAATTTCTGACCAAAAGGCATGCTATTGAAATCACCAAAAAATGAGTTTTTAAGTAATGAGTTGATGTTCCATTTTCTTTCTTTCTAATTTTTGAACATATCTAGCTAACTTGTCCTTAGTTAATTATATATACCAAAATAGTTGTATGATTAACCATATCTATAAATATGTTTGTTGCTTATGATTTCTATACAGATTTATATAATATATATATAATATATATATATATTAATTATTTGTAATGGGGGATGAATATTATGAGATGTCCTAATTCCAAAGTACATGATATTACTTGTTTGAGGTACAAGCCGAATGGTATTTAATGAGTTTGCTAAGTCACTAACACAATCTCTGCTGCCCCTACCGCTTTTTTGTATGCATAACATCCGCCAAGAAAAGGAATCACAATCATTCTGGGTAATTGAATTTTGATTCGAAATATTTTCACAACTTTATATAATTTGCTGAAAAATTTTTCCTCTTCCCATTCTAGAAAGTATGTACCACCCAAGCAGGAGCAGGGAAGATCTCATATTTGTCTTCTGGTCAGAACGCAATCTTTTAATAATACCTTATAAGCTTTGCTCCTTACTTTAGTATCATGTCTCGTAAGTTTCTGAAATTTTATTTCGATCTTGGAATGTGTAATAGTTGGTTAATTTATTAACTGCAATTTATATGTTAGGCACAGATAATTTTTTTTTAAATTTTTAATTTTTAAAAATTTAATAAAATATAAATATAAAAAAATAAAATAATCAAATTTTTATTATTTTAATAAATAAAAATTAATTAAAAATTAAAAAATTAAAAAAAATCCTAATCCCGCACGTAGTGATTAAAGTAGTCAATAAACACAAGATACGTGAAATTTATGAGTTTGGATGCTAAGAGGAGCAAATAATAAAATGGTATCAAACGAAAAAAACTAAATTATCGAAAGAAGCAGCCGTTGGAGAGATATCCAAATCAAACGAGTATTCAGAAATCACACTGGCATGATACAAAATTCACGAGGATCATGTAATAATGTAGGTTTCATTCGGATTTGTAACTATTACTTGATATTCACTATCATTTGTCAAATTAAATGGTTTCTAAAAACTTTAGAAAAAGTCTTTCTCCAAACAAGAACGCATGTGTGGTGTGGAGGACAGCACAAACACACTACAGGTGATCAGAGTGTGAGACTCTACTAGTGTAAAGTGATGATACTTTGTGGGTTTTTGAGTGTGTGGGCACCCATTTTCGCTTTTGCATGTGCCTTCAACCACTTCCTAGGCAAGCAACTTGGCTTTGGACCCCTATTCCATTCCTATATATATCTACATTCCCCTTCGTTTCTAAACCAAGCTTGTGGGATTTACTCACTATATTCCCATCATGTCTAAACACAAACTTGTTGTGCTGTTTTCTTTATTTTCTTGAGGTTTAGGTATATCTTCTGCCGCCAGAGTCCTCCTCAATGCTGAAGAAATCGGCCACATTCCTGGAGTTGCCTATGGTGGAGGTCAAGGTGGCGGTGGTGGATATGGTGGAGGAGGTGGTGGTGGTTCTGCCTATGAGCAGTAGGAAAAACTGGTGCCAATGGATATGGAAGTGGTGGTGGTGCGGGAGAAGGTGGTGGCGGTGGCTATGGAGCTGCTGGGGGACACGGTGGTGGCGGTGGTGGCGGCAGTGGTGGTGGAGCTGCTTATGGTGCTGGTGGTGAGCATGGTGCTGGATATGGAAGTGGTGGTGGTGCTGGTGGTGGCTACGGAGGTGCGGGTGGACATGGCGGTGGCGGTGGTGGCGGTAGTGGGGGTGGGGGTGGAGGTGCCTATGGTGCTGGATATGGAAGTGGTGGTGGTGCAGGTGGAGGTGCTGGTGGAGATCATGGAGCTGGATATAATGGTGGAGGTGGAGGTGGATGGATGGTGGAGTGGCGGTGGCGGTGGGGCTGCCTATGGTGCTGTGGAGGTTAGCACGCGGTGGGGTAGTGGAGGTGCGAAGGAGGCGGTGCAGGCGGAGGTCGTGGGGGTGGAT